>JAUPMG010177609.1:0-24113 GCA_031762675.1 Pachysandra terminalis
ACATAATGAATCTCACAGTTGTATTGAATCCGAGGCTTCAGTTTCTTTCAACCAAGAAAAGTGATTTAGCTGGAAAATTGCTTTCTAATCTCTGTTCTTCTTGATATTCTGATTCGATTCTTTATTCTCCTCCCAACCTTCCTAAGACTAATCCTTTATATAAGATTACATCCACACTCTTAATCCCATTAGGATTCTAACCTAAGGCTAAATCAAACTTTGACTAAAAAGTGAGAAACGACAAATTACAAACGAAACCCAAAAACTTTTAGTAATCACATGCACTGTCGAAACTTTGCAATTCTGAGAATTCACGTGCTGCATCTTTGACTAGCAATACGACCTTGATAAAATTAGAATCAGGCTTCGATGTATTCAGAGAAGGTGTAGATATTTTTCTTAGCTTTCCAACGGGACCAATATTGCCTCAATCAGACTTCAATTGAGGACGTTATGGCTAAAACATCGAAGCGTCCTCTGTGCTGTAACTACCGATCCCGATAGATCGACTTTTATTCCGATCGATCAAAATGCCCAATCTGAACTTTGTTTGGGCTTGAATCTTGGCTTTTTCGTTTGGGCTTTGCTTGGGCTTCCACTGTGAGTCTTCTAGATGGGCTTCAAGGTATATTTGGGCCTAAGATAAGGCCTTAATCATCATCAAAGAAGCTTATCATCTTTTAAACTTTAAATAACTTAAATTAAGTTATTTTCTTCTTAAGCACTTAAAACCTGCAAAATAATAAAACTGCATTAATTCATTCTCATTAACATAATTCTAAGACTAATAATCACAAGTAATAGGTCTAAAAGTATGAATTATGGTCACTCATCAGTGACCCCCTGGGAAGTCTGATTCAGGTGAGCCAAAAGCGGACAATATTGTGTCAGGTGGAGTGGGTCGTTACAAATAGTATCAGAGCTAGAGCTAGAGCCCAGCCGGAAGTGTGGCCAACGGGGACGTTGGGCCCCATGGGGGGTGATTGTGGTGACTTATGTGGGCGGGTGTCTCTTGGGCGGGCATGAGGGGCTGGTAGGCTACGGGTCGGACAATCCCACATCGCCTGGGCTGGTGAAGTGATGTACTTATATGTATAATCACACCCTACTATGATATAGCGTGTTTTAAAGCTGTGATGGCTGTGAACCCAATTAGAACTCCACAGTTAAGCATGCTTGGACGGGAGTAGTACCAGGATGGGTGACCCCTTGGGAATTCTGATTCGGGTGAGTCAAAAGCGAACAATATTGTGTTAGGTGGGGTGGGTCGTTACATATCCCCTGAAAAGAAATGGTCATGTGAGTCAGTTGGCACATTCCTTGGGTAGAATTCCCATAGGAGATGTGAGTATGGTTTATAATGCTTAGGCAATTCCTAATACCTTATATTTTGCATTCACTTCATCTACATCATTTCATCATTAGCATTATGCATCATTTACATTCAGTTTCATAGCCATTCCCTGTGTGTGTGTGTGTGTGTGTGCGCGCGCGCGCCATTAACATCATATGCTTGACTCATGTTCATATTCACTTTGTACTTGTGGATGTTGTATGTTATCTAACTTCCTATGGGTGTTGACTGTTGTATATAACTGTTATGAGGATAAGATGATTATAATATATCACTGTTATAAGGATGATTATGAGTATGAGTGGTTATTGTATATCATTGTTTTGAGGATGAAATGGTTATTGTATATCACTATTATGAGGATGATTATGAGTATGAGATGGTTGTTGTGAATTACTGTTATGTGTATGAGATGGTTATTGTATATCATTGTTATAAGTATAAGGTGGGTTGTTGTATATCATTGTGGTAAATATGGAATTGATTGCTACCTATTATGGTTATGAGCATAAGATTTATTGTTGATTATTATTATTATAGGTGTGATATTAGAAGCATGCTTTAGTACACAGCTTGCATGGTGTGAGTTAAATTGCTAAGGGTATGTGATATAAGAACCATGTTTTATTCCGCTATTATTAGTTATCTCTGATGGACCATATGGAATGTTATTTATGGTTTGGCAGCATCCATTGGTTAGATTCGAAGGTCACTTCTTAAATATCCTTAAGAATACATATCTTGGATTTGGGGCGTGACAAATTGGTATTAGAGATTTAGGTTTTAAGTCGTGAATCTAGAGATTCTAAAGTCTAGTGAAACCTAGGAAGAGAACATAGAAACATGTTAACCTAGGAATCACATCTTTGAAATTGTGTGCTGAATGTTGAGTGCAAATTGTTTGATCTTGAGTGGATTACTTTGAATAGAGTGTTTGATTGCTATGTTTATATGTGATATATATATATATGTATATATATATATACACACACACACACACTTATGAATTTTACAATTCATAAACTTAGAGACTTGTTACCGTGTGTAGATGGCTGGAGGTAGACACAACCATGCATCGGGTGAGGGTTCTTCGGACGGGGACATAGATCCTCATATAGCTGGTGTTTACCATGTACTAGGATACATGGCTGCCTCTCTTCAGAGAGAGCAAGACATGAGACAGACACAGTTGGTCCATAGGAATGGAGGTGGGATAACATGGCTAGAACGCTTCAAGAATTTGTCACCACCATCCTTTGACGGGAGAGGAGAGCCTATTAGGGCCCAAGACTGGATGCAAGAGATTGAGAAGATCTTTTGGGCTATGGGCTGTCCCGCAAATCAGAAAGTGAGATTGGCAGTGTGCATGCTCAAGGTGGAAGAATATCACTGGTGGGAAATAGTTCAAGGGGAAGTTAACGATTATGAGGAATTCTGGAGACAGTACTTTGAGACCTACTTCCCGAGTAGCTACAAGAGGCAGAAGGCTGTTGAATTCTTGAAACTGGAGCAAGGCTCATCTTCTGTGACACAATATGAGGGGCAATTCGAAATGCTGTCCTGCTTTGCACCCAATGTCATTGAGGATGAGGAAGAGAAAGTTGCTAAGTTCGAGGTGGGATTGTGACATACAATCCGATCCATGGTGGTGACACATGGTTACAATACTTATGCTGCAGTCTAGGAATGCGTTCGTCGTGTCTAGAGGGGCAACGACATGTTCGCGCAGCAGCGAGAGACTCCTAGGCCAGATTGGGGCAGATTCCAGCCTAACCAGTAACGAAGTGAGAAGCGTTTCAGATCTGATGACCGCCAGCGAATGACAGTGGTAGTTAGGCTAGCTTCAGGGCAGAGGCATTGATTGCAACTCCATATGTTCAATAGAGAGCACAATTGATTTGCCACTACTGTGGGAAGGCAGGACATGTGAAGAGGTACTGCCACTAGCGGATCCGATTAGAGGGTCAAGGACAAGGGCCATATGCTAGACAACCTTCGAGGGAACAGTTCAACGCATTGACTGATGGGACCATACAGAGGGGGATGGTGGAACAACGAACACTGTGGTGGAAGGTACCTTATACATTTTCCATACTCCTGTACATGTATTATTTGACTTGGGTGCCACACATTCTTTCATATCTGTTAATTTCATGCATGTGTTGGGTCTTGTACCATCATTATTGAATGAACCATGTGTGTTGCGAATCCGGTTGGGAGTGGCTATGCTTAGTCAAGTATGTTTGGATTGTGTTGTGAGAGTGGGAGATCTAAGCTTAGAGGCTGACTTGGTGGTATTGACCATGACGGGCTTCGACATAATCCTAGGCAAGGATTGTCTTATTGCTTACCATTCCAAGGTGAACTACTTTGGGAAGGTAGTTGTGTTCGATTTTTCGGATGGTGAGAGCATAAGAATTTTGAGGAACTAGAAGGATGCTTATCAGGCGGAGTTCCTGGGCTCGATGGATGTGAGTAAGGATTTAGCCTTGGAAGAGATTCCGATAGTCTAAGATTTTGATGAGGTATTCCAAGAGATACCGGGATTACCACCTTTAAGGGAGGTAGAATTCAACATCGAGTTAGTGCCAGGCACTACTCCAATTTCATTGGCTACTTACCGAACGACATAAATGGAGTTGAGAAAACTTAAGGAGAAGCTTGATGAATTTAGGAAGTTGGAGTGATCATCTCCCATTGGTAGAATTTTACTATTACAACAGTTATCAATCCAATATCAGCATGGCTCCATTTGAGGCACTAGACGGGAGGCCATGTAGATCACCTGTCCGTTGGACAGATGTGGGGAAGAGTAGTGTATTGGGGATGGAGGTTATCTAAGAAACTATGGAGAAGGTGAAGGTCATACGAGAACGATTGTGTGCAGCTCAGAGTTGTCAGAAGAGCTATGCGGATCGCAAAAGACGAGATCTGGAGTTTGACACTGAGGATCATGTATTTCTTAAGGTTTCACCAATGAAAGGAGTAATGAGGTTCGGTAAGAAAGGAAAACTTGCATCCCATTTCATTGGACCATTTGAGGTATTAGAACGCTTGGGGAATGTTGCATATCGTCTCGTACTACTGCCTCAATTGAGTGTTGTTCATGATGTATTCCATGTCTCAATGTTGAGGAAGTACGAATCGGATCCACTACATGTTTTGGATTGGGAAGAACTACAACTCCTAGAAGACGTGTCGTATGAGGAATCACCAGTACGGATCATGGACCGTAAGGAGCAAATTTTAAGAACAAAGACTATTCCATTAGTGAAAGTGCAATGGAACCATCATGATGAATCTGAAGCATCATGGGAGCTCGAATATGAGATTCAGAAGCGGTATCCATCTTTGTTCGCCGATCAAGGTACGTAAATTTCGGGACGAAATTCCATTTAAGGGAGGTAGATTGTAGTGACCCTATCCTTAAATCATAGTTAATATGATTTAATTATAATTTAAGATATATATTAACCCTTGCGAGGGATTACAATGAACCATAGGTGTAAATTATTGAATAGGATTTACTTATAATAATATTTGATTTCAGGGATCCATGTGATAATAATAGGAAATAATGGGGTTACTTATGAATTTTATGATTTTCAGGAGATTAGGGGGCCTTGGACCCAAACGTATGAAATAAAGTGGAATGGACCTGGTCTTCTGGCCAATGGGAATGAGGTAAGGGTGATTTGGTCTTTTCCCATTATTTGAATCCAAGTAACTAATTTGGATAGAGGGAGATTTGCCGAACTCTCAACCTCCTTCCAAATAGGGTTGTGGATTTTATGGGAAGTTCCTATAGCCATCCCTTTGACTTGTAGCACACGAACAAGAGAGAGAAAACTAGGTCTGAGTTTCTCTGTTTTTGCTCAAGGGAAGAAAAGATAGGAGAAAGAAGAAGAGAAGAGAAAGGAGGAAGAAGAGATCTCTGGAAGAGGACTCATAGGAAGATCTTGCTGCTAGAATCTCTGAAATAATCACTTGAGGTAGGAACCTTTGGTTCTCCTTCTTTGCAGTAGCATAGAAAATGATGATGTTAATATTTAAGTACAATGACTATGTTGGATTTGATATACGATATTACATGAACCTAAATATGAAAGGGATTAGATAGGTGTAGAATCTATATATATATATATATATATTGATATGAATGCTAATAAGGCAATGATCTAATGAGTATTTGACCTAATGTCTAGTTTGATGCACATATGTGCAGTTTGATGGGTGAAATGGTTGGAATGATGAAATTAATATGAATTTAATGATTACGAAGGATGTTTTAGTGTTGTGAGATGTAAAATGGGAATTAAATATGATTTTTGGGAATTTTCTGGGAAGACCCGAGCCTCGGATCACTTGGGGGTCAACCTAGAGATGGACCGAAAATTTTGGCTCAATCTGGGGGAGACTGAAGGGGGGACTGAAAACCACAAAAAGTGGTGAAAATTGATAGAAAAGGGACCAAAGTCTAGGGGATTGGGGAGACCGAAAATTGGGGCCGAAGCCCAATAGGGATGGCCTTTTGTGGGGAATTGTATTTTCGTCTCGTGAGGTTGTGTGTGGTGTTAGTTTTTCATAATAATGTGTGTGTAATGATTGGAGTACTAAAATGATGTTTTTTCCTTGTGTAGATACGAACAATGGTATAGAACAATGGCACGGTGATAAAGCCGACACGTAGCCATATCATGACTAACACATGATCAGGGACATACGACATTTTGGATAACACCTTGGGAGTGTTATGGATATAGGCACTATGGCGACCAGGGGCGGAGCCAGGAATCTACTTCAAAGGGGCAAGATTTGATTTATTGTGAATGTGCACACTCATAATAAAAAAATATTTTTCTTATTGATAAAAAATCCTCTAAAGAAAAAAAAAATTTGTCTTATGAATTGTGCGTCTCTTAAGAAAAAAACAATTGTGTCTCTTTTATATAACGAAGGATGAAAACATAAAAAATTATTAAAAGGGGTAATAGAAAATATTTAGGGGGGCAAAAAATAATTTCAAGGGGGAAATATAAAATATTTTTTAAAATCTTACCTACATCTGAAAACATTCAAAAGTTAAGGGGGCAATTGCGCCCCCCCAACCCCTATGTAGATCCGCCCCTGATGGCGACCAAACAACAAGTTGTCAAGATATTTCTGTAATGAAAGGCTATGTGCCATTACATGGATAATACAAACCACGAAACGACTACTCGGCATGCAATGGTTGTCTTCGTTTGAACAAGACTAGCACGAATGCACATGTTCTTGATCCTTTATTTCTCCACGAACAAATGATATCTACGTGTTACCAAAATATGTTCACCAAGGGAATGAGTCTCAGTGAATATATACTCCATGGTGGGATGCCAGAATCCCACAGCGGGATGCTGAACAGTCCACGGTCGAATGCCGAAACCCCACGACGGGATGCCAAATACTCCACAGCGGGATGATGAATACTCCACGGTGGGATGCCGAACACTCCACGACGAGATGCTAGAACCCCATGGCGGGATGCCGAATAATCCATGGTGTGATGCCAGAACCCCATGGCAGGATGTCGAATACTCCACGACGGGATACCGAATACTCCACAATGGGTGCCAGAACCTCACAGCGGGTAGATAATTACTCCACGGTGGGATGCTGGAACCCCACAATGGGAAGCCGAATACTCCACAGCTGGATGCCGATAAAGAGATGAGTCTCTATTCTATTTTGAGGGCGCACCTGTGTTGGGACACCCCCTCGGATTGTCATACTTCGAGGACCCACCTATGTTGGGACATCCCCTCAAATTGACATATAGGCACATTCACTAAAGTAATGCGTATCGATGAACACATACCTTTGTCTAGAGGGAACCTCGACAACGTAGAAGGTCAAATAGTCTCGAAAGTGCTAAGGTTTGAGAACCTATAAAGTACCATGACTAATAGCCTTCGTCTAGAGGGAACCTCGACGACGTAGAAGGAACGCCTCCGTCTAGGGGGAACCTCGACGATGTGGAAGGTCACATGGTCTAGAAAGTGCTAAGGTTTGAGAACCCCGAAAGCACTAAGACTTACTGTCACGCCCTGAATCCGAGATATGGAATCTCGAGGATTTCCAAGGGAATAACTTTCGAATCCAAACCTTGGATGCGGCCAAATCAATCACATGGTCCAACAGAGCATTCTATATAATAGCGGAAGTCTCATAAATTTAAAACCTAAAACAATCCAACACACAAACTCCTAGTCATGTTAGCCCTTGGTAGAAATCACCCAAACAGAGTCACACCATTACCAACACACAAACTCCTATGAGTTTTGAAAACACAACACATAAACTAATCACCCGACCCTCCTCCCTAAGGGGAGTTTTGAAACACAACAATGAACCTTATAGGATCATCCCCAAAACCTATCCTTAAGACGTGGTCACTAGAGACCAAACACAAATCACATGTACTTCATACATTAACTAAATCACATTGCCCATACATCAAACACACTCATATTACACCGGTATCATACATCACATAGTCCCGAAGCCTAAAACACACCAGAATAGTTCACAGTACACCAAAACAAAAGCACATAAAGTCAAATAGTTACACAATTATTCCTACACAAATTTCTAAGCAAAACTAACCTCATACTCAACCTATCGGGGACATAAACTAGCTATCCTCCAAATATGGGGTTTATTGGGCTTCGGTCGTAGGTCTCGGTCGACTGAAGGTCAGGCTGAAGATCTTGGTCGGTGTTTTCGGTTCATCCTCATGTTCGATCGATTAACCAAAGAGTTTGGGGCTTTCGGTCAGAAATTTCGATCTGATCGAAGGTCAGGTTGAAGGTCGTACGAATTCCATAAAAATCCCTAAAATCCTAAAAATCCATATCTTTCATATTTTGGCCTAAATATTCCATTCTATACTCTGAAATCCACAGATTAACAATCAACACTTCCTATTCAATATTATATACTCTATCTACATTCATAAGAACAAACTACAATAAATAATCATATCATCAAACAAATCACAGTATGTATCACATCAAGTTAAATCTCGGTAAATGGATCCTAGATAATGCTTCACTACCATATTTCTTATGCAATTCAAACCTAATCAATATACCTAATACTATTTTCATATTCCCATGCAAGTGTTTAGGATAATGTCCAAGGAAACACCTACCTCTCTTCCTAAGCTTTTTCTGCACCTTTTTGGGTTTGGAAGCTCACTAGGGATCTCCTCTTCATCCTTTCTTTCTTTCTTTTTTTCTTCCTCTCCCTTTTTCTTTGTCCCCATCTTCTTCTTCTTTCTCTACAGCAAAACAGATCTCAGATCCATCTCTCCCTCTTGGTCGTGAATCACACGGTAAGGGGAAAGTGGTTATGGGAAACCTTCCCATATTCTCTAGTTAGAAGGTGGAGGGAATCAAGGATTCCTTCCATCTCTATCTACACTACCTAGTTCAAATTCAAATTTGGGCTAGCACTAAACTATCCCTAGTGACTTGGTCATTTGACCAATCCATCCCACTTGTCTCCTATGTCTCAACCCAAAGACCCTAATTTCCAAAAAATTAAATTACCTAAGTGACCCCACTTATTTTCAATATTAACACTAGGTCCTTATAATTTGTTGTTATTATAAATAACTACTAATGCAGTTAATCAGCCATATTGTCTTTCATAAATTTTCATGAAATATTATCATTAATTATAATTAAATTCTATTAATTATAACTTAGGTACACGGGTCGTTACAATCTACTCACCTTAAAGGAAATTTCATCCCAAAATTTATGGTTGTTTTAATTCTATATTCAAACTGCTAATAAGGTTTTACTTCACTTTTATAATAGGGAAACTTTGAGTCTAAAGTTTAAGTGTGTCATCTGCACATATTCTTAAGTAATATAGTCACTCTTGCTATAGATATCTAAACATTTATTTATCATGATGACATTGATATCATATTATAACTAATATCTCAACAATACCTACTCACCATTCTAAGCTTTTTATCTCACGACTAATTACCTATTTCTTAAGTTGCTTTGTTATTTGTTTTCATTTAATAAATTTAGCATGACTACAACTACAATACTAAGTCACACACTTAGTGTCCCAATGACATACTCACACGCAGTTGTGTAACAACCTGAATAATTCATAAAAATAATAACTGAGAATCTTAGGGTAAGATAGTAATTTATTTAGATTGATAAGTTAATTTCATTTAGTAATTTAGTTTAGATCACTTAACATCCTTAATCACACAAAAATACACTAGAAATACCTAGATCATTAACACTGATTAGTTTAGCTTGATAGACTTAAGGGTAGTGTTAATCAGATAGCTTAAGTTAGTAATTAAATAGGAATAAAATAATGTAGCAGCTTTACACTTCCAAATTGTGCATGTTTATATTTTATATCTCGTGTTGAATATTTCTCTTCGTTGGATCATCGATCGGATTAGATTTGATCGTGCGATTATGTATATCATACTTCTTAGCTTTGGTGCTACCCACCGTAGCATAACTCTTTATTATTTGATCTTGTGTTTGGATCATATAGATCATGATGGTGATGTGTGGCTTAGATTTAAGATAGTCTTATTTGTCTTTAGTGGGTGGCGAGGTGTAAGGTTAGAATTAGAGTGGGTGTGAGTGTGTGGTTGAAATGAGAGTGGGTGTATTTGGATGGTTAGGATGAGATTGGTGAGATGGAGGGTTGAGATTTGAAGTTAGTGAGATTGGAAGGCTAGGATTTAGACATGTGTTAGGGTTGGTTTGAGAAGAGAAGAGAATCTCATATTCTCTTTTCATTTTAGGGTTTTGTTGGTTTGGTTTTGAGTTTGGGTTGGAGAGCTTGGAAGAGAACTTGGAGCTTGGAAGTGGGGAAAGGATGCAAGCTTGAAGATTGTTGGTCTCTTGCATCTTCTTCATTAGGTAAGTGGATATCTTCGTGAACATAGTTAGATTATCTTAGGTTTCATACATTTTCTTTACTTTGCATGTTCATATCATGTTTTAGAATGGGTTAAATGCTTAGTTAGTGATTTTAGGTTATATTCATGTTTTGAGAATAGTTTGGTCTTTCTTTAATCTTAAATGTTAGGCTAATACCATGTTTTAGGAGTGTATTTTTAGGGATTTTTGTTAAGGAATGCATGTTAGTAGTTCTCCTCCTTGTTGTATGTTCGAATGGAAAGAAAACCTCTTTATTATAGCTTGTTCACGACGTTCAGCAACCTCGTAGATGCGCCGAACTAGTCACCGAACTCTTTCTGGGCCGTAGGTGGACTGTTCGGCTCGCCGAACAGGTTGCCGAGCTTGAATACCTCGCCGAGATGGCCGCCGAGCATGAACACCCCACTGAGTAGTCTTCAGTGCGCCGAAGTGTGTCGAATAGGTCGCGGAGACTGTACTCCCTGGTTTTTTCGCCGAGTCTCAGTTCGGTCCGCTGAACTGGTCGCCTAGTTGACTTCGGTGCGCCGAAAGGTGTGCCGAAGGGGTTGTCGAGGTGGTTTTGGTGCGCCGAACACCTCACCAAACCTGGTATTTGACCTTATGTTCTGATGGTTGTTAGTGATACATATATCATGGTTTGTGAATTTTTTTTGGAAGGTATCATGGTTTGTGATTGATATTGTTGAGTACATATCCTATTACTATTGATGTAATTCGAAATCCATAAATTGGTTAGTGATTTTGGCATGGTGACACATGGAATGCGTGTAGTGTATGTTCTTCATATAGATCAAAATGTGATCTTATCTAGTATGATACCATGAGAAGTTAATTTTGATCGTTGTTATTCGTGCCTCTTCATGGGTCATGTATGTTAATGAAAATAAGAGTTGGAATGGGAAGAGTACTGTACACATAACTGTTATTACATCCAGTGCAGCACAAGTGAATACATAAATTACTTCATATGACATCCTCTTTATATTTCCACTATGCTTGTTACTTAGATTGTAATTCATAATGTGTATGAAATTAAATGATCTTCATGCTTGCTAGTTGATATTTCACCTTGTACACAAAGATTGAATGTTTAGCTAATGTGCACTCACTCACATGCATAGCATTGGGTCTCGACCATGGATTTTCTCTATGAGTAACACCCTATTCCTGAGTCCATAGTTTGAGGACTCCAGATTGTTATATGAGAGTGTTATGACCTGGAAGTCATAATAAGTGAGGAGGCTTAGATTTTGGTGGTTGAGGGACTGATCATCCCAATAGACCAATAATAGTTTTCTGCCATGGTGCAGGATGCATCTTATGAATAGATCCCAAGAGACATGAGGAAAGATGATAGGTGAGGGCACTTTTATAGGTAAGACCCAATATCCGAATCATATGTGTGAGCTCTGATATTTAATTTGTAGTGTGTGGTTCTCTGAGGAAAATCTGAGTGAGGCCTTGGGATTCGTCCCTATAATTGAAAATAAGGTAAGGCGCTTGTGTCCTCTAGGTTGAAACCCCTAGAAACTATGATCCGGTACATAGAATAATTTACTATTTCTGCCTTTATGGGGGATGGATATAAGTGAGCATCCTTGGGTAGCAAGATTGAGATCATATGATGGAGCCACCACGAACAATCACCAGCCTGAAAGGACCTTATCTTTGGGGAATAGTCCATTAAGGTATCTTACCTTAAGATGGTCGTCTTTGTGGAATCCACATAGACTCCATGCGTAATAGAATGCTTGTTAGATCACATTTGGTGATTACTGTAAAATAGGTGCACAACATGCATTAATCAATGAATTGGTCTCATGCATCTAATTATATTGATTGTTGTATGGACTGAGAGTATTGTGAGCTACATGTTTTCTAGGATAGTCTTATATATTCCTGAACATATCCTACTTTCTGGCTAGTGTAGCTCATGCTTTATAGCAACCACATTTCAGGTACATTAGATGAAGATTGAGATGAAGCCTAGAAGATGAAGAAGAGGACATTCGTTGTTATTAAATGTAATGTAATAGATTAGTAATATTCTTATCTACATTCCTATTGTATAAATGTTTTGTCGAAACTTTATCTTCATGTCAGACTTTTGTAATATCTATTTTATTTTATTGTGTATTATTTGGATTTGAATGAACATTTTACCTTATTATTTCTCCTGTGAATGATTTCCCAATATTTATCTTTGCGACTCTGATATTTAATCTCCTATAGACGTTAGTCTTCTCTAAGATTTTTACCTAAACTAATAGTAGGAATTGATTTGAAAATACTAGAGTAGTATAATTTCCGCTGCTTGTATAATGAATGACTATATTGGATATTATTTAAGAACTTTAATATCTCATACTTTGTATCTTACTTAATATCCATTCTATTTAGCCTTTTTTGGCTAGATATCGCACGCCACTCCCAAGATTTGTTTGGGATGAAGGTTGTGAATTCATATTCGAGACTTCCATTGAGGTTTTCGGTTTGGGTCGTGACAAGTTGCCTCATTAAAATTTTTATATCATATTTTCTCTCCTTTGCATTAATCCTAGTTGTGTAACAATACACCTATTGCATTATTAATCACAACTTTGTAATATTACCTGATTTTTAATCAATTATATTGTTTTACTTCATTAATATACACATGGTCTACACTCACATAGTTTGCTTACATGTATTATTTATTCTCATATATAATTAATTAGGTGAATACTTAGTTTCATTCGGTTGTTGTCATTATTTATTCTTTTATAACTATAATAATTAAGTTCTCTGGTATAAGTTTTAATCACTATAATAATTAAATATTTTATACACTTATATTGTCATTATTTATTCTTTTATCTGTTTACATATCTAATTCTTCTCTATTTTCAAGGAATTTGATTCAATGCATTTGAAACTGCATTGTCTCCAATTTCTGGAAAATAATTTGTTTCAGGATCATAAATATTTTTATAACCATATCAATCAACCTATTATAAGCCCTTGATTATCATGTCCTTTAAAGACAAGGTAATCCAATATACTCATCAATTTTGTCCTCATAATACACTTCCAAACTTTTCAGAATAGTGGTACCCCTATTCCAATTTGTCTATCCAGCATTACTGATATGGGTGTACACAACAATAATCCTTGTGCCTCTCACATACCTAATTTTCTTTATTATTTCTCATAGCACTGTTAACTATAATTAATTACATGGGTCTGAACTTATGTTTAAAGTTTACAAAAACACCCATCATGGTTTGATATAATACCGCATACAGATAATATCAAGTAATACATATTTCATCACTACTATATGCAACACATATCACATTATGGTTCAAACTATTATTTTATCTTCATGGATTATGTAACGACATTAAATAATGAAATCTCAGAATTACATTCTTATAGCTCAATTCAACAACTATAATGAAATTCAAATTCGTGTTCATGCACATCAATCAAGGGAACTATACCTAAAATCTTAGGCTTACAGCCTAACAGAACATAATAAAAAAAGGAACACTCAAGTTTTACTAACACAAACATGATAGATCTTGTGGCACATGAAGAAATAGTTGTTCACATAAAGGGTTTACTAAATTCTAATCTCTTCAGAAGAAGGGTCACACTCACAGTTCAAGAAATGGTAAACAATCTCTCTTATTTCGTGGTCCTTGACCATCAACCTAAAGTTTAAGGATCTATGTATCTGCAGCTACCACAGTTCTGTCACCTTAGAAGGAAGGTAAGAATCATACTCCTATGCTTGCTATAGAAAGGTCACTTAGCACATTATAAACAAAGCATACACAAAAGCACACAATAAAAAATTCACAACATTTCTCATGATCAACTTTCCAAACGAAGCTCTCAACACACATTTCATAGATATAATTTCTAGGATGATATTTCTCTAAGTATAAAGTTCAAAAATTTCATATATATATATATATATATATATATATACATACATATAACATAAAAGCATAGAGGACACACCACTCAGAATGAATCACACAACATCAAACAAAGTGCAAGAACACACAGTTCACATATGTGATTCCAAGGTTAACATGTTTCTATATTCTCATCCTAGGATTTCACTAACTCTAGAGCCTCTAGGATCACAACTTACAATAATCATAACAAGTAGCCTGACAATTCACATTATGCATGCACACTCAACACAAAACACTTCATATGTACACACAACACTCAATTCAAAGTA
This sequence comes from Pachysandra terminalis, assembly GCA_031762675.1. Classification (NCBI taxonomy): domain Eukaryota; kingdom Viridiplantae; phylum Streptophyta; class Magnoliopsida; order Buxales; family Buxaceae; genus Pachysandra; species Pachysandra terminalis. The sequence continues at coordinate 14,570 of JAUPMG010177609.1, forward strand.
TTTCACACAGGGTCAAGAAATTCAGATGAAACACTTAACACGCAATTCATTCATGTGATCCCTAGTGTTCTTGTATATGTTCTCTTCACCCTAGACAAGCTAACCTAGAGCTCCGATACCAATCTGTCACGCCCCGAATCCAAGATATGGAATCTCGAGGACTTTCAAGGGAATTACCTTCGGATCCAAATCTTGGATGCGGCCAAACCAATCACATGTCCAACAGAGCATTCTATATAGCAACGGAAGTCTCATAAATTTTAAACATAAAAACAATCCAACATAATTTCAAACTAATACCTATTGTAATTACAATTGTTGCCCAAATGGGTCAAAACCACTAAGTCCAAACTATCAATCAATCCCAATAAATTAAATGTATCGACATTAAGTAGCAACCACCACGATCAACATGCACTCTCTCTCTAGGCCCAGTCATCACACTTGTAAATTAACTTGTTGCAAGTTGGGGGGTGAACTTTGGAAGCTTAAAGAAATCCATAGTCATAAAACAATACCCAACTTCATGCAATTTCCACACAGCACATGTATATACACACACAAACACACACACACACACACGTATATATATATATATATATATCACAACATCCATAGTAGTCCTTACCTAATCAATTTCACGCAGTTATACTTTTAACAATGCACATCATTTCACATCAAAGCCTCTTCCTATATTACGTCCTTATCACCTCATTCAATACATTCATATAGTTCAGTATCATATTAATAGACACGGCATTCCTAACTTTCTCACACATCATTACAACAACCATAATTCTAGCAAAACACAATCATCAGATAAATCCACAATTCTCAATCATACTGAGACACAATTCTTATAACCATAATTCATAATCTTAATCATGCTGAAACACATCTCATAAACCATAACTCGTGATCGTAATCATGCTAAAACACTTCTCTTAAAACCATAAATCCTCATAATTTTCATTCACAAACACTCAATCATCACAAACAGTTCACATCACACTACACAAACAATGAAGATGCACATAACACAAAGCAATCAACCACCAACCACATTCACATCACAAACACACAATCAATGAAGGAAAGCAACGCACATTCAACAATTAGATGATGAATGGAAAACACACAGAAAGATGCAATGAACATGAATGATATGATGCATAATGCTTAAACACAAACAAAGATGCCAATGAGATGAATGGTATGATGCACTATGCATATGATGGAGTGAAAATGATAAAATGTATGCAATGCAAGGTTGTTAGGCTTAACCTAACCATGTAATCACACCCACATCTCCTTCAGGTAATATTACTCAAGGAATGTGTCACAACTCACAAACCATTTCCTTTCTGGAACAAGTTAACCCATGGCATAAAACACCACCTTCTCTTTAGGGAACCAGTTAACCCAAGGTAGAATCACCTCTCATTTCCTTTTCAGGGAACATGTTAGCCCTTAGTAGAAATCGCCCAAACAAAGTCACACTCTTAACAACACATCAGACCTTCTTAGGAGTTTTGAAAACACAATACATAAACTAATCGCCAAACCCTCACTAGGGACCTCACACAAATCACACATACTTCATACATTAACTAAATCACATTGCCCATACATCAAACACACTCATATTACACCGGTATCACACATCACATACTCCCGAACACTAAAACACATACGAATAGTTCATAGTACACCAAAATAGAAGCACATAGAGTCATATAGTTGCACAATTATTCATGCACACATTTTTAAGAAAACTTACCACATACTCAACCTATCGGGGACATAAACTAGCTAACCTCCAAATATGAAGTTTGTTGGGCCTTGGTTGCAGGTCTCGTTCGACCGAACATCTCGGTTAGTGTTTTCAGTTCATCCTCATGTTTAGTTGATTAACCAGAGAGTTTGAGGCTTTCGGTCAGACCGAAGGTCAGGCCAAAGGTCATATGAATTCCAAAAAAATCCTTAAAATCCTAAAAATGCTTATCTTTCATATTTTGGCCTAAAAATTGCATTCTATACTCCGAAATCCACATATCAACAATCAACACTTCCTATTCAATATTATATACTCTATATACATTTATAAGCATAAACTACATCAAATAATCATATCATCACACAAATCACAGTATTTATCACAGATAAATCACATCAAGTTAAATCTCAGTAAACGGATCCTAGATCATGCTTCACTACTATATTTCTCATGCAAATCAAACCTAATCAATAGATCTAATACTATTATCATATTTCCATGCAAGTGTTTAGGATAATTTCCAAGGAAATCCTTACCTCTCTTCCTAATCTTTTTCTACAATTTTTTGGGTTTGGAAAATCACCAGGGATCTCCTCTTTGTCCTTTCGTTCTTTCTCTTCTTCTTCTTCCTTTTTCTTTCTCTTCATCGTCTTCTTCTTTCTCTATAGCAAAACAGATCTCAGATCTTTCTCTCCCTCTTGGTCATGTATCACAAGGTAAGGGGAAAGTGGTTATGGGAAACCTTCCAATAATCCCACGATCCTACTTAGAAGGTGGAGGGAATAAAGGATTCCTTCGATCTCGCTCTACACTACCTAGTTCAAATTCAAATTTGGGCTAGGACTAAACTATCCCTATTGACTTGGTCATTTGACCAATCCATCCTACTTGTCTCTTGCGTCTAAACCCAAAGGCCCTAATTTCTAGAAAATTTAATTACCTAAGTGACCCCACTTCTTTCCAATATTAACACAAGGTCCTTATAATTTGTTGTTATTATAAATAACTACTATTTCAGTTTATCAGGCATATTGTCTTTCATAACTTTTCATAAAATATTATTATTAATTATAATTAAATTCTATTATTTATAACTTAGGGACATGGGTCGTTGCACTAATAGTCTCGAAGGTGCTAGGTTCGGGAACCTCGAAAGTACTAAGACTAATAGCCTCCATTTAGAGGGAACCTCGACAATGTAGATGGCACTCCTCCATCTAGAGGGAACCTTGAAAATGTAGATGGAACTCCTCCATCTAGAGGGAACCTCGACAACGTAGTAGAAACACCTTCGTCTAGAGGGAACCCCAACGACGTAGAAGGTCATACACACCTTCCTCTTGAGGGAACCTTGACAACATAGAAGGTCTTAAAGTCTCGAAAGTACTAAGGTTCGGGAACCTTAAAATTACTAAGACTAACAGTCTTGAAAGTGCTTAGGTTCAAGAACCTCGACAACACCAAGACTAAATGGCCTCGATAGAGCCAAGACTAGACAGTCTCGACGGCGCCAAGGCTAAACAAATATTACTGCTTATACATACCGATCGCCATCACTTATATCTCAGTGTCATGAGCATGACATACAGGGGGACTCGCCAATCTCTTGTCATATCATGAACCACATGCCGTGTAAAGGTTTTCAGTGGCAAACATGCAATTCGCCAATATGGCTCGGTATTGGTCCACCTAAGAGACTGGGCTAATTAATGCATGTTACCTCAGGTTAGCATTTTAACACCATTGGAAATGGTCTAACGGAACACTAACTACTGTTATCTTTCTCCAAATGTTATAAATAGCGGCTCACTTTCTCTGAAACATGAGGAAAAAAGGGGAGACTGTTGAAGAAATTCCCAGACCTTGAATTACGTAAGACTTGATCCTTGTTTGGGTACGTAGGCAATCTACAAAAGATTTAGTCACAATCTCATTTTGAGAAACAGGGGTTGGAGACTTTCTAACACCTTGACCACTATTTACCCTAGCCTAACTCAACCCATGCTAAACGGTCGCTTAGTTTTACTCTTTTGATTCTTCCAGAAACGGGGTACGGTCACTCGTTGATTTAGGCTTCTGTCGATCAGTAATATGACCGTTGGTGACTCTTTCACAAAATCACCCACTACATTTTGACGACTCCACTGGGGACTGAGTCTCCCATATACTGATCATTATTAGAAGAATGTCGAGACAAAAGAGTAAGATGAAGGTCGTAGAGCGAGGAGGAGCATCATCTTTTCATGTTGTTGATAAGAGGCATGAAGAAGACTCGCCAAACGACTTGCACGAATAGGAAGGTGAGGAAAAGATAGAAGAACCATCAGATGATCGTGATGATCAGATAGAAATTCTGAATCAGATAGAAATTCTAAGGATACAGGTAAACAAAATGTAGGAAGCACAAGTGAAGATGATGGACATTTTGCAAACTGTAATTACTCGAGAGACACAAGTGAAGATGATGGACATTTTGCAAACTGATTGTGCCTATCAATACTCCTTTAAGCATGCCATAGCCAGAGCCCGTGAGAAAGAATGAATTTGTTACTCAAGATGAGATGGTGAGTCTCTTGCAACAACAGAAGGAGAAGCCTGTCGAATTCAGCATTGATACTAGACCTCCATATCTGATAGCCATCATGAAGAAACCTTACCTTGTGGGGTATGTAGCTCCACCTTTGATGCCACAGTACAATGGGCGAACAGGTAATGCGAAGGAGCATGTCACCAAGTTCACAAGTGCCATAGGAGCTTTTGCTGGCAATAACGAACTCAAAATGAGGGAGTTCACTTGGTCCCTCACGGACCGCGCTTACACTTGGTATGACAACCTCCCCCATGAATCTGTCCTTAACTGGGAAGAAATGAAGGTGGCATTCCTAAGGAAGTTTTTCACTGTCTAGGAACTCATGACCCTTATGGACTTGGGGAAGGAGAGGCAAAAGTTCTACGAAGGACTGAAGGCGTATGTAAAACGATTTCGTGATCTCGCTAATGATTGTCGAGAGAATACCACGGAAGAGAGACTTGTACAAACGTGTATTTATGGGATGTTGAAAGATTACCGTCGTGTATTAAAAAATCAGAGGATTGAAATGTTCACTCACCTCTATCAATCGGCAAAGCGAATAGAGCGCACCATGAACCTAAGAGGAGACAATGCATGAAAAGCATCGAAGATGCCATAGTAATCCTAAAGCAATGAACAAAGGAAGGGTTTGTGACTCCCCCCCTCCAAGATATCCTATAAAGGAAGATAAGAAGTAAGAAAAATTTGTCACTGCCATCATCATGTAGGGCACTAGCTGACAGGCTGCGCATGTTTCAGAAAATTGTTCCAAGCTACCCGACGCCATGATCTTGGATGATGAAGATAAAGGATAAGGTGCTAAAGGCGACTACACATGTCCACACCAACTTGCCAACTCTTGAACTCGTTCCAAATGAGGAAGACCTTTTTGTGTTCCAACATATAGCTAAGAACGGCTACTACTGTAGTGACCTCAATCTAAATTATCACTAAGCATACTTAATTAGATAATAAATAGATGATTACTATGATATAGTTTACACTTGCAAGTATATAAGTGTGTACATAATTGTCCACCTATATAAGTACCTATATAGTTTTTGAATGTAAAGATATAGCTACCTAATAATTAGGTTTGTTTAGTGAAAGGATACATATGAAATGATTTCAAGTAAATGATGTAGAAAGGAAATATCAAATCACTATACAAGAAGATTCTTGAAGTTCCCTTTCACAAGTACCCTAAACCTATTTATTAGTAAGCATTCCTTAGTTAAAATATTAAAAGATTAGTTGGATATACTAAACCATATAAGGTAATAATTGCATGAGACACATGGATTAGTTATTTAAAATATAGGTATTATCAATGATAGGTATGATTAATAGATGCTAATTATATTAAGTCAATATTAGATATAATTATAATATCCTGAATCTTGAGTAAGAACTAATCAAAAATGAATTGTGTTTTATTATGGCTAATTAATTACTACTAGTATTGTTTTATTTGTTAATTATAGGTCTCACCTTATTTAACTAGCTAGTGTAGTGATTTTAATCCTAGTTAGCTGTTAGCATTAAGTAGACTATCTTAGAATCTAATTAATTAATGATTGGATAATTAGTAAATGCTAGGTGAGGTTATGTAAATTACACTAATTATATTTTAATTATAGCATGTTTAATATTTAACATATCATTTTGAATGATTAAGCATATTTTAGGGCTTGTTGGCACATATGTATGACTTGATTTAAATTATGATGGAATTTGATTGGGTGATATGTAAAGAAAACTTGAGGCGAGATACATCGAATCAATGGCATACGGATGTAAATAAACAAATGGAAAGTTTGTAAATAAGTTACAAAGTTAATAATTAAACTCAATATTTATAGGAATGCCATTAAAGCATAGTCAAAAGGTAACTTAGGCCTACACACGACACGTGGCAAGACCTAGGCTAGAATTAGGACAAATGTCCCTAAAGATGAGCTTAAACCTAATCATAATTAAATTAGGCTAATCCTTCTTAATTAACACTAATTTAGATTAGTTAAAAATAAGATTAAATAAAAATGATTAGTATTAACTAATAAGTTAATATGATGATATTACCATTAAGTATTTAAGTTAGTATATTAATTAGTTAGTATGAGATTAGTAAGTTACTTATATTATTAATTACATAAGTATATAAACTAGTAAATAGATTAGTAGTTTGGTTAGAAGGTAAAATTCTATAGAAAAGAAGAAGAAGAAGAAGAAGGAGTAAGGTGCATAACTAAGGGGAAATTAAGGGGAGGTTGTGTTTCTGCTGAATTTGTACCTAATGTAAGTAATAACCATGCCTATGTTTTGAAACTATATACTGATTTCTACAGCTCTGTTCAAAACCTGTATACTGATTTCTACAGCTCTTATATATCTTGTTTAAAATCTAAAGATCTTGAGTTCTATGTGTTGTATTTAAGATTTTATTATTAATAAGTTTTATACCATAGTATTAATAACTATTAGCTAGCTTGAATTTAAGTAGACATGTGTTCCAATGATACATATGATTGGTTTATATGTCTAAACTCTTTGTTTCCAAGCTTTGTTTCAATCTGAAGCTGTCTTCTTTGTACTCTTTCCATTTAATCTATATGTTAAGAAGTTATAAGTAGATATATTGTTTCTACAGTTAATTGTTTTCTAATATATATGTATATAAAAATAGTTTTAAGTTAGATAGACACCATAGGATGTAAGAGAGGCTATTGATTTTATGCGAACAATGGTTTAAATGCATGGTTTGGTTTCAAACGCTTTGGAACCTATTATAGAAAGTTATTTAGAAGCTTTCGAGTATGATTTGACAACAATATGATCTCTCAATTCCTATTCAAAACATACGGACACGGTTTCTTTTTACAACAGATGCATGTGATATGAAAAGACTGGCTGAATATGACATGACTGAATTGAAAAGAGAATGAACTGTATATCTGTATCCAAATGTGATTTTTATGTGTTTCTATTGTGATGCAACTACTGGCCGACGGGCATACGCGATTGATTGGGTCATTGTACAAGTGATCACTGGGATTCATCTGATCAATGAGTTCGCATACTGGCTCTTTATGAGCATACTAATTGTATTGGCTCTAAATGTGATACTGACATGTTACTGTGAGCCGTTGAGCCGGTAAGTCTAGCTTGTAAGGTGATTATCACATAAGGGTGGCATCACTGCATCTGTGCCCTTAGCTATAGAGTAGCCCAGAAAGCTATAGGACTGTCATGGATATTTTCCACCATATTGTATTAATTAAACATGTCTGAAATGCTATTAGTCATCTAAATTCTAATCTTTTAGTGTATCTCTTGTTTTACATAGATGGTGTTTTATTACCTAAGGCTAATCCAATGTTGCGGGGCCCTTACCCTGGTGTACTCCAATGGAGGTGATGATGTTGCATGGCCGAGGACAGCTCATTGTGATAAGGCCCTTACCCTGGTATCTCTTAGCGAGGGTAATGGTTGTTTCAGTTAATTGATTTCTTTCACATGTTCTAAGACGTCATGTACATGTAATTGTTATTGAACTGCAAGTCTCATTACCATACATTGTTTTAAGACATGAACTATTTATTTTGATACTTCAGCATGCAATGGTTGATTTCTTACTGGGATGAAAATCTCATTAAGTTTTCCTGTATATATATGTATCTTGGTGCATATGTATACAGTGCTTTGCAGGTAATTAATGAAGCATGATCGTGAGAGTAGCGCAGGGAAAGTGTGGGTTGAGTAATTAGGCCTTTCTAAATGTTTAGATCCAGAGATGATGCACTTCTATTAATTTTATTTCGATTTAAGCTGTAGAAAAAAAGTGTAGCATTGTAGATTTTGATGCATATAATTGTATAATTGTTGTGATAAATTATAAGAATTATACATGAGGTTACAGCTCCTTATTCTCCATCCTCAAATGGAGTAGCTGAACATAAAAATAGAACATTAGTTGAACTTACTAATGCTATGCTATTGGGTTCAGAAGCTCCCTTTTATTTATGGGGAGAAGCTATATTGTTTGCCTGTTACATTCTTAACCGAGTACCTCATAACAAGACTAATTGACACCTTATAAATTATGGAAAAATAGGAAGCCTAATTTAGGGTATTTTAAGGTTTGGGGTTGTTTATTTTATGCCAGATTACCAGATCCTAAGTGACATAAATTTGGGAGTAAAGCCTCTGGATACGCATTCATTGGGTATGCTCTAAACAATACAACATGTAGGCTCCTAGATCTTAAAAATAATGTTGTAATTGAGTCTAATGATGCTGAATATTTTGAAGATAAATTTCCCTTTAAGTTTAGAAATAGTTGGGGCGCAGAACCAATAAGATCTACTGATCTTCATCTAAACCTAGCGATGTCATTCTGAACTAGAACCTAGATGGAGTAAGATAGCTAAAATATCTAATGATTATGGACCTGATTATTATGTTTGTAATATAGAACCATATCCTTAGATGAAGCTTTCTCATCTCCAAATCGATGCTGAATTTTGTAGAGAAGTCATCAATGATGAGTTGGATTCTCTCATATCTAATCAAACTTGAAAATTAGTAAATTTACCCATTGGATTCAAGACCATTGGATGTAAATAGGTTCTAAGAAAGAAACTCAAACCTAATGGTACTGTTGATAAATATAAAGCTCGACTTAGTGCTAAGGGCTATAGAAAAAAAAGAAGATATAAATTTTCTGTTACTTAAATAACATCCATTAGAGTTTTGATTACTATTGCATCAATATATAATCTTGTTATTCATCAGATGGATGTTAAAACAACTTTCTTGAATGGGGATTTAGAATAAGAAATCTACATAGACCAACCAAAGAGATTTATAGCTTCTGGAAATGAAAATAAAGTGTGTAAATTAGTGAAGTCATTATATGGTCTAAAACAAGCTCCAAACAATGGCATGAGAAATTTCACGCCCCGAATCACGATGCCCAAATCCCTAGGTGGGTGGCACGGATCACGAGGAGCAACCTTCGGGTTCCCAACCGTGGAACGCAGATCACCAACAATTACGAGAGTGCTAAAAACTCAAGTAATGCAATCAGAGTGCGGAAACAATAATCTATAAATAAATTCAAATACGGCTTCAGAAGAGCCTACAACTTAATAAACAATTAAATCAATACTGAAACTGATCACCTCCTATTACAT
>JAUPMG010177610.1:0-10460 GCA_031762675.1 Pachysandra terminalis
ACAGCCAACCCCCCGGCACCCCAGCTCTCTCGAGAGCCACTGACGCAGAAAAAATTCTCACAGCTGACCACAGCAGCTTGATGCTCATATTCCGCCAACCCACCGCCACACCACCCGCTGTACCCAATGCAGGGCCGACCTCCCAAGAAATGTTAGAGCTAGCCCAAACCTCCTTCAACAAATCCGAGGACCTCAAATCCAACTTAGTCTCTTGAAGAAACACCACATCAACACCCACTGAATTGATCAGAGATTTCACCACAATTCTTTTATCCTAGGCATTCAGTCCCCGTACATTCCAAGACAAGATTTTAATCTTCATTAAAGGCCATGCCAACCCCTGAAAACCTCCTAGACGAAAGCTTATTACTCCCGGAGCATCCATTGCCATCTTTCAAAGACCACAAAAGTTTTTGCATCTCTCTCGCCATTTTCTTCTTAGACCCCAAATCCAGCTGGTGCTGCCTTTTAATAGCCGTGAAAAGAGCCAAGGTTTGATCTTCAAAACCAGAAAACGAAACCCCCAGACTTGCACTGAGATCCATTATGTTGTTCAGCACCCACTCTGAGCAATCCTGACGAGCATCACAGGAACACCCAACCTCCTCATCGTAAGGAGAAGCAAAGGCTTCCCTACGCAAGCTCCTCGAGTACCGCCTACCTACCGGGGACGGAAAAGGATTATAAACCTTCAAAGGAAGAACAGACAAAGGAGAATCAGTACCATTTTCAACAATCGAGTCTGAGTTTCCAGAAAACAAGACTGCACACCCCTGCCCAACTTCCCTCTCTTACTGGAGGGGGACCACTCGCAACCAGTAAATCTTCTAAGCAGAAAGACGCCGCGGGTCCCTCCTCAAACAGAGAATCCACCAAAGGCTCCAAAAAGCCAGCTTGATGATCTAATTCAGGCAGAATCACTCTTTGGAAGCCCCACACGAGTCTTGAGCAAACCACCCATGCTCGGGTGGTTATTACCTTACTATTGTAATCTCTTCTTCCTTTCTCCTTATTTATAATATTATCTCCTTGTCGATTAAAAAAAAAAAATTTTACAATCCCATTATAGCTACTTTTGTTATTATAGATCATCATCATCATATGCCTTATCCCAACTAGTTGGGGTTGGCAACAAGAATCTTGTTCCTCCATCCCAGTCTGTTAAAAACCAATTACGAGTATACTTTTGTTATTTTAAAAGCAATGTTAATAATTTTTATATACAGAGTTAAATCGATAAAAATATATTTGTAAATGGATTTTAAGGAGACTGTTTATGTCGTTTGATCTACAGCTTGCTTCTTAAATAAGACCAGCAAGCTAGAGAAGTTGCCGATTCTTTAGTCCTAGAGATGAGGTTGGCAAAGATGGAAGGCCACCGAAGAAGGGAAATTTTGGAAGAAGACCAACCAAATAGGTATGCGTTTCTACTCTCCTCCCCTACTATTCTCTTTAGGGTTTAGGGGTTTTTTACTTCTTCTTCTTCCTTTTTTTTCTTTTCTTTTCTTTTCTTTTATGGGATTAAGCATCTTCTTCTTCTTATTCTTTTTGCCTTTTTTTTTTTCTTGGATTTGGCAAACAGCCGAATCATGCTGTGTCCATGGTGAGTCCTTCTGAATCTGTGTCCAGACGTATGGACACATGATTTGGAGAGGGGTTTGCAGAATCTATGTAACATAGATTTTGCTTTTCTGCTTAGGAAATTGCTACTTACACATTGATTGGGTAGATCTTCTACTATCCATACAGAACATCACTATTTCTATGACTGACTAATAAGTCTAGTTATGCTTGGACCATAAACTATGCAGTGTTCTTATTTGAAGATACAGTAATTGTGTATAGTCTGACTAGTTGTGATGTCCTCTGCGTTCTTCTTGTAACTGGATTTTGTTAATATGATCTAGTCTGACCGGCAGCGATACGCAGTTTGTTCCAAATGCTGCATTCCTTAAAATTGGCTTTCTTTTAGGTTGACATTTTCTTGCTGCCTTGAAATATATTTGCTTATATAGTGCCGCTCCTATAATAATTGTACTATGATAGTCGATTTGGGATAGTTTGTCAAGCTCTTGGTTGACTTTAGGCTTGTTATTCTTGACCGTCATTGGGTTTGTTCTTATCCATTTTAAGTTGATCAGAGATATAAATTCTTGATTTATTTTAATCTGTACTTCTGAATTTTTTCAGAAGATTTTTCAATTTTAAGAGATGTATTTCAAGTAAAAGATCTAAATACGCTCTGTTGCTGTAAACAGAGATTTTGTTACTTTTTTCCTCCCTTATGGATGAACAGAGATTTTGTAGCTTAATACACAGATGAGTTTCATGTTGAATTTATGGTATAGATTAAAAACAATTGTCACTGCAAAATCTATAATTGCAAAAGATGAGTGGTCTTATTAATAGATAGATTCTTTTTGATAAAAAACGGTTGAGTTTATGATTCGAGTCATTGTTTGAAACCTGGACTGGATTGGATGGTTGAACTGTTTGGACTGTTACTGGGTACTATTAGGGTCTCTAAATTGCTGGTGTTGGGCCAATTCCGTTACTATAAAACGATGAGTATATAATTTTACTAAGGGTTGTAGAGGTAGAATTGTGTTTTAAAACCCAGACTAGACTAGAGGGTTGTCTCGGTATCTACTCTTGAGTGGGTTAACCAAACCCTAGGTCGAACTGTCTCTTATTTTAGCTTGCCCTTTTTTGTTTCTTTGTGATAATATGACATGCAATCATATTGAGTCAATGTCAGGTTTGGGGTTAAACTAGACTAAGTTGTAACTCTTTCTTCTGCTTTTATGCATTTTATTTTAATTTCTTGTTTTTGATTAGTTTGTATATTTATTTATAATATCATTCAAAAAAAGGAAAAAGAAAAATGTTCATTTATTTATTATTTCCCCTATTTTTTTTTCCTATTCTGTTTATTAATAATTCTACTGGGATGCATGGTTTGGATGATTGACCCCAGTGTTGAACCTTTTTATACAAGTGAATCTGCTCCTTTTTTGTTTGATGAATGGTCTGGGTTTTAACACAATTTTCAGTTTTGCTTTTTTCCAATCCAACACTTATCCAATTTCTGGCTTAACTAATTCCTGTCTTATAGGATTAGGTTTTGGTGGATTACATCTTTAACCTGCTTGATTGACGTCCCTAATTTATGGCGGGTTAACTGTTTTAACCCTCCCCATTGCCATCTGTAACTTAAACCTAAAGTTAAATCCTTTTTAATGGTTATTAAATCAACTTAGTAAGTTGAGATGAGTTTTAGGTAGTGACGGAACAACGTGCCTATGTCTATATGATGAATGCAGCTTAGATGAGAGTGCTGAGGTGAAAAGATTAGGAAAGTTAAAGAACAGAAGTATCCAAAAGAGTTTAGGAGTTGTCCAAATAAGAAACACGGGAACGTCAGTTAAATAATTTGAACATATTAAGCAAAGAATTCCTGTACTTTGAGAAGGTATCGCTTGTTGGAGAATCCAAAAGGGTTCAGGAATATTGAAAAAGACTTGGGTGGAGTTGGTTAGAGGAAATACCAAGGTTTTAGCTTGTGTTGGAAGAATTAGATTGCCAGCCAACTGTTATGTTATTTGGTGTTAAGCTTGTTATACTGTTAGCTGTTGCACACCATAGGATATTCATCAGTTTCTTCCAGGGCTCAATTGTTTTGATGGAACAAATATCACTGGTTTTCTTTCCCAGTTTTCTTTTAGGATTCGGTATTTCATGAAACAATGCAAACTTTTAACAAGCTAATTTAAGCTCTATCAAAAACCACATGCAGCATTATATTCCACCAAAAATCAGTTTTTTCATCTGTCCATTCTTTAACCTTTGGATAGCAACAATCTCAGAATTAATTTATTTCAAAGGTTATACATAGGATTACTCTCTCTCTCTCTCTCTCTCTCTCTCTCTCTCTCTCTCTCTCTCTCTCTCTCTCTTATTAAGAGTTGAGAGGGTATAGGCAAAGTGCCTTTAGGAAGAGTACTTCTATTCTTGTTAAAGTCTGAAAATAAAAAGTTAGGAGGTGGGATGGTAGCGATAGTTTCTCGGTAAAGTCCATTTATTCATCTTTTTCTCAGGGCAGCTCGGAATCTAATGTTATGAACATCATTTGGAAGTCGCAAGCTCCTTCAAAAGTGACATTCTTTCTTTGGTTGGCGTCTCTAGATAAGATATTGACTATTGATCGTTTAATTCATCGTGGGTGGTCTATTCCTAATGGATGTATTATGTATATGATGGAAGCAGAATCAGTTGATCATCTTCTTCTACATTGTCAAGTGGCTAGTAAGGTATGGCTGTCATGGTTGTGCAGATTTGGAAGATCCTGGGTTTTGCCAGTGATATGTGCCACTATGAATGCATGCCATGCAACGAACTGAAAGTGGAGAAGTGGAGAAGATCTCGTCAAGCAAGACTTGGTCAAGTTTGTTTTAGTCTGTTAGTTGAATAAGCTCAAAATGTGCTGATTGTTAGCACGAGTGGTAGTTGTTTTCTTATTCTTAAGCATAGTGGTTATATTTTCTTCGTGTTGTTAGGCTATATATGTAGTTGGAACGATTTGAATGAGATCAGTCAATTATTTACCAAAAATCCTTACTCTCCTCTTCTCTTAATTCTACTTCCTCTTCTTTATCAAATTCATTCGTATCAGTGGTATCAGAGCGCGGTTCCGATCATGGACACTAGCGGCAAAACGAATGCTGAGTTCCGCAATGATGTCAACGAAATCTTAGCACGACACGAGTCAAGCTTCGATTAGGTTAATGCTGCCCTACAAACGGTGTTAACCGGGCTTCAAGCTCTTCGAACCTCACGTAGCTCAAACACTAGCCATCCCGAAACCAACCCATTTGTACCTGAAGAATTCTCATACCTGCCAAATACTTCTCGCTCTATTACCATCAGCGACCACCCCCATCAACACCTCAAATTGCCCTTCCCAAAGTTCAACGACGAAGACCCAACTGGCTGGGTCTACAAAGCAGAACAATATTTGGATTTCAAAAATATTGTACCTGACCAACAAGTTCAGTTGGCCTCCTTCCATTTAGAGGGCGTCGCCCTACAGTGGCATAGGTGGTTGACGAAATTTCGCGGACCACTCACATGGGATGAGTTCACCAAAGTTGTACGACTTTGTTTTGGTCCAACAGATTACGAGGACCCGTCGGAAGCTTTGACTCGCTTTTAACGAACCTCAACCGTGGTAGCTTATCAAGAAGCTTTTGAAAAGCTCTCCCATCGAGTTGTCGGCCTGCCCGAAAATTTTCTAATTGGTTGTTTTATTGCAGGATTTCGGATGACATTTGCCTAGACGTAAAAATTAAACAACCCAGAACCCTGGTGGATACGATAGGAGTGGTTCGACTAGTCGAGGAACGAAACCAGTTACAAAGAAAACCAAGCCAACAATTTCTCTCCCAATCAGCCTTAGTGACACAGAGGGCGTCACCCAACCCAACAACTGGTGTACTAGGACCGTCACCAAACCAACGCATGAACCAAAGCTCAAATACTCCACCAGCAACATTCCGTCAAATCACCAATCAAGAGGCGCGAGAACGTCGAGAGAAGGGGTTATGCTATTATTGTGACAAGAAGTTCACTCCAGGCCATCGTTGCGAACGACCGCAATTAATTATGATAGAAGATTCACCTCATTCGAGCATCGATGATGTCGATGACATTCAACAAGAACCAGAAAATCATGAAGCTATACCCGAGATTTCCTTTCATGCAATTGCAGGTACCGAACATCCACAATCAATACGCGTCCTGGGCAAACTAAAAAATAAGAATGTAACGGTGTTAATAGACGGTGGCAACATTCACGACATCATCGATCAGACCATAGTCTCTAAGTTCGGGTTACCAGTGATCCGTGACAAGAAATATCAAGTTATGGTTGCAAACCGAGAGAAAATAGAATGTGCTGGGCAGTGTCAGGCGCTCACCTTCACCATTCAAGGTCATTCTGTCACAGTGGACTTCTACATTCTTCCCGTCGTGGCATGCCAGTTGGTATTGGGAGTGCAATGGCTTGAAACTCTCGGACCCATTGAGACGGATTATAAGTAGCTAACCATGACCTTCAAAGGCGGAGAGGTTTCCCACACCTTCCAAGGATTGGGACGTGCCGGCATCGAAGCCTTAACTGACAAGGAATTCAATGAATTACAGGGCATAGGGCTTTTTTTTTTCAAATAATTCCTTCCAACAGCAGCAACCAATCGAATTCATATCCCCCCGATATGGCCCGCCTCCTAGCTGAAGTCTCTCATGTATTTGAACCACTCACCAGCTTGCCTCCAAAGCTGTCACATGACCATTGAATTCCATTGCAGCCGAACACGGAACCTGTGAGTGTGAGGTCGTATCGATACCCTTATTACTAGAAAATCAAGATAGAGAAGATGGTGAAAGAGCTTTAGCAATTTGGTTTGATAAGGCCTAGTAACAGCCTGTTCTTGTCGCCGGTTTTGTTAGTGAAGAAAGCGGACGGAGTTTGGCGGTTTTGTGTGGACTACCGAGCCCTGAACGGCATAACGATCAAAGATAAGTATCCAATTCCCGTGATCGATGAACTTTTGGATGAGCGTCACGGAGCCAAATTTTACTCCAAATTGGATTTATGGTCTGGATATCACCAAATTCGAGTGAAAAAGGAAGACATTCCGAAAACAGCTTTTCGGACGCACGAAGGGCATTACGAGTTTATAGTGATGCCATTCGGCCTCACAAACGCACCCTCAACCTTCCGGAGTCTCATGAATGACCTCTTCCTTTCCCATCTCCGAAAATTTATTTTTGGTTTTCTTTGACGACATTCTAGTATATTCAAAACCACGGGAAGACCATCTCACACATTTGCAAACTGTTTTAAAAATCCTATCAACTAACAGTTTGTTTGCAAAAGAATCGAAATGCTGATTCGGTGTTTTACAGGTCGAATACTTGGGTTACATAATTTCAGAGCAAGGAGTGGCGATTGACCCAACCAAAATACAAGCTGTCATTGAGTGGCCTACATCGACAACGACGAAAGGGGTCCGCGGATTCCTCGGTTTAGCAAGCTACTACCGGAAGTTTATCCGTAATTTTGGGTGCATAACTGCTCCTTTGACTTGACTCTTGACCGAGGATGGATTTCAATGGAATGAGGTAGCAGAGATGGCCTTCAAACAATTGAAAGAGGCGTTGATTTCACCACCAATTTTATGCCTACCAGATTTTTCTCAACAATCGTGATTGAATGTGAGGCAAGCGGAATCGGAATTGGTGCAATCCTTTCCCAAAAAAAAATCGACCGGTGGCTTATTTTAGCGTAGCATTGAAGGGTTCGGCCTTGGCATTGTCCACGTACGAGAAGGAGATGTTGGCTATCGTCAAATCAATCATGAAATGGTGTCCGTATTTGCTTGGGAAACCATATACAGTCCGCACCGACCAAAAAAGTCTCAAGTAACTGCTGGAGCAACGGATTACTACACTGGCACAAACCCGATGGTTGCCAAAGATACTTGGTTACGATTATGAAATTGAGTATAAAAGGGGGCCTGAAAATCAAGGTGGATATTCCTTGTCGTGTGTGGTTGAATTTCAACTTTTATCAATTTCTGTGCCACATGCAGATTAGTGGCCAATTCTTCAAAAAGAGGTCCAACATGACTCATTTTATGAAGACTTGATCAAAAAGAGTCCTTCATAATCAAACCACCAGCTGCTCCAGAGAGATGGAGTGTGGTTCAAATGAGACAAAGTTTATTTGAGCTCCACCTCAACATTGATTTGCAAAATAATTGCCGACTGCCATTCATCACCGATTGGTGGGCATTTCGGGTTTCATAAAACCCTCTCCCGCATCAAGCACAGTTTCTTTTGGTCTAATATGCACCGGACGGTGAAGGAGTTTTTGCAACAATGCGATGTCTGTCAGAGGTACAAAACTGATTGTATGAAGCCTGCGGGGTTGCTTCAACCGCTGCCAATCCCTACTCAAATGTGGACCGATGTTTCGATGGACTTTATCGAAGGATTACCATCTTCTATTGGATATACTGTCATCATGGTAATCGTCGATCTATTGACGAAGTATGCTCACTTCGTGGCCTTGAAGCACCCGTTTACCGCCGTGATTGTCGCCAACCTGGTTCGCCTCCACAGCATTCCGACGTCAATTGTTAGCGACCGGGACAAGGTGTTCATCAGCTCCTTTTGGTGAACACTGTTCCAGCTGCACGGAACCAAGTTGTGCATGAGTTCGAGTTACCGTTCACAATCCGACGGTCAAACCGAAGTTGTAAATCGCACCTTGGAGCAGTATTTGCGAGATTTTGCAGGTAACCATCTGCGAAAATGGCTAGAATGGATTCCCTGGGCCGAGTTTAGCTACAACACATCAATTCACTCCACCAAGATGACGCCCTTCGAGGCAGTTTATGGCATTCCGCCTCCAAGTCTACTGGCTTATGTACTAGGCACTTCCCTCATCCAAGCGGTAGAGGAGTACCTGGGTGACCAAGATGCCATTTTACGTGAGCTGCGTCACAACCTTCTGTTGGCTCGAGATCGAATGAAAAGCTAGGTAGACCAGCACCGGCGCGAGGTCTCTTTCGTTGTTTGAGATTATGTGTATTTGAAACTACAGCCATATCGACAGACTTCTGTGGCTTTTCGAGGCTCCTTGAAGCTCGCCCCATGTTTCTTTGGTCCATACCAAATCATTGAAAAGTCGGTTCAGTGGCTTATAGATTGGCTTTGCCTCTTGACTCTCAAATCCATAATGTGTTCCATGTCAGTTTGTTACGGAAGCATTTGGGACCCGTAACACCTGCTTCTGCCCAACTTCCACCAGTCTCAGATACTTCGACCATCCTTCCACAACCCGAAGCTGTCCTAGATCGACGTGTGATCCGCAAGGGTAAATACCATCCAAAATCCGAAATCTTGGTAAAATGGGTAGGTGCACCAGCGGAAGACGCGTCCTAGGAAAACGAGTGGCGCTTTACCAAGACATATCCTGATTTCATCCTTGTGGACAAGGATCTTTAAGTTGGGGAGGGGAATGATATGTGCCACTATGAATGCTTGCCATGCAACGAACTGGAAGTGGAGAAGTGGAGAAGATTTAGTCAAGCAAGACTTGGTCAAGTTTGTTTTAGTCTGTTAGTTGAATAAGCTCAAAATGTGCTGATCTTCAGCATGAGTGGTAGTTGTTTTCGATTCTTAAGCATAGTGGTTATATTTTCTTCGCGTTGTTATATTTGTAGGTTGAACGATTTGAATAAGATCAATCAGTTATTTACCAAAAATCCTTACTCTCCTCTTCTCAGCTTCTTCTTGTTTATCAAATTCATTCGTATCAGCCAAGGATGCTTAAGGATGCTTTCGCTTGTTGGGAATGGAAGAAGATCAAGAGTAGACAAGGCTGTTTCTGGAATTTGTGCTCAGCAATTGTATGTTGGTCATTATGGTTAGAGCTCAACAACAGGACCTTCAACGTGAAGGAAGTGCAGCCGTGCAGGTGTCGTTATTAATTAAGAAGGTGATCTCAACCTTGGTTGGCTGGAGCTTGGCTTACCATCTGTTTTGGGGGATGATTCTTTTGGAAAGTGGTCTTGGATGTAGGAAACACTGTAGGTTACTGGGTAATATTGGGTGATTATAGGGCGCTTATTACCCATCTTTTTGGGGGTGGTCGACTGTCAAGAGGGGCATTTGGGAAGTCAGCCTAGCTCTTATTTGTTTTTTTGTTTCCTGTGTGTTCTATACACTCTTCGTGTACTTGCCATCTAATGTGTACCTCATTATTAGTCTTTATTATCAATAAAATCTTTACATTACTGATAAAAAAAAAGTGCCTTTAGGAAGAGTTTGGCTTTTCTAAATGTCAGTGAAGATAAGTGAAGAAATCAATAGTTGTCATGCATCTGAAAAACATGATTAATCTCACCTATATAGTTGTTATTTTCTGAGTCTTGCCAGGAAAGTTCAATCGAAAGTTTCAATTAAATACTGTTCTATTATGAAAACATGTACAAATTCAAACATATAAGCATCCATAGATATAAATTGGTTTTATACCTACACATTAAATGCACTCTTTAAATTAGGCCTCTCCCATGGTAGTCCATTATGATTTATTGGCTTCAATATTGTTGTCAGTTGCAACTGTTGTTTGATCTTTGTGAGTCTAACTACAACATCTTTCATATTAAGCCTTTCGTCTGGAAATTCCTTTGAACACATCAGGGCCAGCTCCATAATGGATGACAAACAATGTTGTGAAAGCTTTGTTGTTTGTCCAGTACCATCTTGGTTTCTTGTCAACAGGTTCATGTCAACAACATGCATTAATGAATCTGGAAAAGAGGAATTCACCCATTGCCTTAAGCTTGATCCTCCGACAAACTGTTCATTTGTAGGCTTCTTTCTTGTAA
>JAUPMG010177631.1:0-10459 GCA_031762675.1 Pachysandra terminalis
TTATGCATGCTTGTCCTTTAATGCACGTGCTTCTATACAATCAACTATATGTATGCAACAGTCAAGCTCATCTACCATAATACGATAACACTCAATTCTTGGTAAGCAGGTTTATTATTCTTATTGCATACGTTAAGAAGATCACAAATATAAGTGATCAATGCCAATCATGTGTTTCCCAAGGACTTACTCTATTACCTTGTCCACACCATGATTTTCCCAGGCTTACTAGCCAACATCAAAGACATAGTCTTTATGCTTAATCACTTTACTAGTGGTTGCATTTCTTAGATAATACATTATCTCATTTTAGTTCACTACGGGGCATGTAATAGATTCATGTACTCAATTTTATCCTAACACATTATGCTTTTCAATTTAATTTGTTCAAGTCAAAGGCAGACAGTCTCATTCGTCACAATGTATATATACGTGTATATGTATACACACTATACCATAAATACAAAGATGACAATTTTTACAAGTCATCACACAACCATTTCAGTTCCCATATTTGAGGAACCTTCATCAGACCCTCAGCACATATCTATATACACTTCAATAGCTCCCTCGTCTCGTCATGTATACAACAAACCCCTAATTAAAGGAACAATTCCATCCCAATTGTCCCAACCGGCCAATCAGCACTATGATTAACACTATCCCTTAAAGGTTCTGATCATTCCTTTTCATGAAAATCCTACTGTCGGTATCACATTCTTACATGTCTAAAAAATGTCCAACCAGTATGCCCTTGATAATCATGTGATATTCACTTCTCCATCTCAATTGAACACAACACTTTAGAATCAATGTGCAAACAGGGTTCTCATTGCATACTTAACACAAATGATGTTCTAATTTGCAAACTTAACATTTCTAGGATTTTACAACATTATAACCCAAACTAAACTTCACTAACCAGAGCTGGTAGTCTATAGGGTTAGTCATACCCCAAAACCATCTCTTTAAAAATCAGGTTTCCATCAAACATTATTCAACTGAGAAAGTCGATCGATCGACAGGGGCAGAACCTGCCCAGAATTTCCTTTTCATCTTAGTAAATTCCTAATAGAATTCCAACATCATAAACACAACCTAATCTAAGCAATTGAATACCTTGCCCATAATCTAAACAATATCCACCCTTATAAAATTTTTCAGCAAAATATTAAGGCTTCAAGAACCTTTCAAGTCCCATAATCTAAAGTAACGTAAACGAACCGCAAACACATCATACTTCAACTATTTAGTTATAAACCATGAAACCAAACCCACGATTCTTTTAACATTGTCTAAAACCCTTACATGAATCAACCATGAAACCACACAAATAAATTTCAGCAACAATGTAACTTGAAATCCCAACCAACAATGAGTTCCATGTTCCAAAATCACACCAAACCCACCATTTACATAATTTAAAATAGCATAAACAACCCCTTCATTTATAAAAATACAGATTTTGATCGATCGACCATAACAAGCTCCGCCCAGAAATTTCCCTGTTTCACATCTTGTTGGAAGTTGATACTCAAGGTACTCATGTGCAACCTGAATTCAATTTTCTTTTCTCATATCACCATGTGCTAAAGGTTCTTAGAGGGAAGAACCTTCTAAGCACAATCATCCCTATTATTTACACTAACAATTTATACAAAATTTCCAGAAATACCAATTGTGGTTGCGATCTAAGAACTAAGACAACCAATATGTGCCAAATGTAAATCATACAAAATCCATTCAAACTTGCATGAATCCATTCTTATTTTGTAAATCAAAACATACAAAAACCCCATCATTCTTTTAAAATTGCAAAAATACACTTACTTGTTTCTTTGTGGAAACCAAATCCCAAGTCCAATTCTTCAAGCTCTTCCTCTTCAACGTTTTTCCCTCTTTCCTTCTTCTTCTTCTCTTCTTCTTCTTCTTTCCACCCACGTTTTCTCCTTTCTCTCTCTCTCTTCTCAAAATCAAAACTCTAGGACAAGAGACCAATTCGTCTCTTGTTTTGGCTTCTTCAAGAAGCCTCATTTGGGGTTCCTTGGGGTCTTTTTAGCAACACAATCATTTAGGTATTGCTAGCTTCTTAAAGAAGCTACTTGGGCATACTATAGTCCTATTTGGAACACACTCACATGTATGTTGCTAGCTTCCTTAAGAAGCTAACAAATGAATACACTATAGTCCAATGTAAGTAATACAAATTTAAGGTGTTACCAAACCACATACTTGTTTATTTTTCTTTATTCACAGTTCATAATTACAATTAATACAATACTTTTTGTTGATGGTATATCAAAATTTTTTTTATCACCCTCGTGGCCTTATCAAGGTAGGGAATTTACCGAAATACCCTTACTGTTGAACTTGTTAAATTTTTGGTTATCGCAACAGTGATTTATGTCCTCCATACCCGATTTCGCTACTACAGAAACCGTATCCTAAAGACTATGTCAGTCCCAAGTTCCAAACGTTCATCGGCCAAACCGGTATTGTGAAAGAGCACATTGGTCGTTTCATCGAAGTTCTCGGCCCTTATGCCTCGGATCGCGATTTGCGACTGAGCGAGTTCTTGAAATCTTTATCCGAGAAGGCTTATACCTGGTATAACAACCTCAAACCAGGGTCTGTCTATACTTGGGAGGATATGGCCTCTCTCTTCTACAAGAAGTTCTTCATCACCGAGGAAGCTTTCACTATTGTGGATCTCAGCCGAGAACGCCAGTTACCTATTGAAAGCATGATAGACTACGTCAGAAGATTCCACGGCCGTGTGATGTCTTGCACGGACTCGAAAGAAGAATCTCACTTTGTAGATATATACATAGCAGGGATGCACCCTGAATACCGGATCCATGTGGAGAACTTGAGACTTCAAAGCTTCACCCTTTTAATTGATGCTGCTAGGAGAACAGGTGTATCGGTACCATCCGTTAATGCTGCCAAGAAACCCGTGGACAAGAAGCGCGGGGTCGAGTCTGCTCTCGCTGAGGAAGATTACCCTGAGAGGTCAAAGAAGAAAGGAAGAAAAGATGATCGACCGATCCCACCAACACCCTATTGTTCACCAGCCCAGTTTGATATCTTCCTGGAGAATTGGATCAAAGACAACCGTATTGTCATACCAGCTGTAAAGAAGGAACCAGGAGCTCAGGAGATGCGGGGTCCTCGATACTGCAAGTTTCACATGAATGCCAGCCACCGAACTTTTGATTGTTACTCCTTGAGAAAAATATACCACGCCAGGGTGAAGAGTGGCGAGGTTGATTTACAGCCAGAACGAGTTCATGTGGACCCTTTGCCAGCCTATAAAGGCAAAGGGAAGGAAGTGGTAAATGTGGTTGTCTCGGAGGTCGAGAATGGAGCTGTTACAGGAGAGAACCGATGTTGCCGAAGTTCAAGCACTTAGAGGACATCCTGAAGGAGATCGGTTTCTCAAAATCAGAACAAGTTGCTATAAGAACCTACGCTCAGAGATTACTGCTGCGAGAAGCAGAAGAAGCATGTGTCACCGAGGTCGAAGACGAGGCGATCACGTTCGGCAGAGAGGATATGATGGTCCCTCACGAGCACCACCGCCGAGCCTTGTATTTAAACTCTGTTTTGTAAGGAGTTGATATCTGGCGATCGTTGATCGATGCCGGGTCTTCTGTGAACATCATCCCCCTCAATACCCTCAAGGCTATTGGGATTTCAGAAGGGCGGATCATTCCTCAGTCTATGAGGATATTCGGTTTCAACGCTCGGAGTCAAAACACTCTAGGCCATGTCACCCTCGAGCTCCAAGTTAGACCATACAAGCACCCGACTTTTTTCCATGTACTCGACAGTAGCCCTTCTTACCACATTCTCCTTGGTTGACCCTGGATCCACCGATGCCGCATTGTCCCCTTCCACCTATAATTAATGCTGCAAAAGAGTCAGGAAAGGAAAGATGGTCCGGTTGGTTGCCGATCCTTGCCCCTTTGATGAAACCGAGGCTCACTTTGTTGATGCAGCCGAATATGACGAATTGGTACCACTTGGAGAATGCCAAGTGTCTCTGCCTCGGAGAATCCCATTACCCTCCTGGCCCAAGATTCAAGCAAATCTTGAGTGGACACCATCGGAGCTCGGACCATCAAAAAGGAAGCAGAGGAAGGAGAAGAAGAAAGAGAATGGAGAGAAGGAAGAGAAGAAGAAAGAAGAAAAGCTCAAGAGACACGCAGAAGATGTTCCTGCCGAGCTCACCTCTAAAGCTCGATGCACCCGAGTTTATACGCCCGATGGGCGAATTGTCTACAAACTTTGGAATGAAGTCAGTCAGCCAGAGTTAGATGTTCAGAAGGAAGAACCGGTTTCAACCGGATTGAGAATCCGAGAACTAGTGGCCCACAATATCGGGGAATTCGATGACAATGATTCTGATGACCTTTCCCTCATGGCAGATATTTTTGAAGCAAGCCATGACATCAGAGAAGCGCCCGAACGTCTGAAGGATGGAGTCAAATCTGTTCTCGAGACCGTGGAAGAAGTTGACTTAGGAAATGATGACACCAAGCAAACTACCTTTGTATACTCCAATTTATCCTTAGAGGAAAAATGTAATCTCGTCTGTTTGTTGAAGGAATACAAAGACATCTTTGCTTGGTCGTACGATGAGATGTGTGGTTTTGACCCTCACTTAGTCACACACTAGTTTCACCTGTCCCCCGACATCAAACCTGTCAAACAACATTCTCGAATGTTCAAACTCGAGATTCAATTGCAAATCAAAAGTGAAGTCGAGAAGCTGCTCAAGGCAGGTTTTGTTAAACCCATTCAACATTCGGTCTGGCTCAAACGTAGTCCCGGTTAAAAAGAAGAACGGGCAGATCCGGTGTTGTGTCGATTTTCGAGACCTTAACAAGGCAAGCCCAATGATGAATTCCCCTTGCCTAATATGGATCTATTAATCGACGCCACAACTGGACACTCTATGTTCTCCTTTATAGACGGTTTTAGCGGGTACAACCAGATCTGAATGCATCAATCCGATGCTCCACAAACAGCATCTCGGACACCCATAGGTAATTTTTACTATATAGTTTTGCCTTTTCGCTTGAAAAATGCTGGAGCCACTTATCAACATGCCATGACGGTGATATTCCATGATATGATTCACAAAGAGGTTGAAGTTTATGTGGATGATATAGTGGTCAAATCTCGAGAACAGGGTGATCACTTTGAGGTATTGAGAAAAGTCATTAAGCGATGCCGACTCTACAATCTGAAGATGAATCCAGCCAAATGTGCCTTTGGGGTGACTGCTGGAAAGTTCTTAGGATTTGTTGTGCATCGGTAGAGCATCGATCTTGACCCCACCAAATCAAAAGCTATTCTTGAGTTGGTGCCTCCACAAACTCAAAAGCAGCTCAAATCCTCTCTCGGGAAGATCTCGTATATCAAGAGGTTTATTCCTGGCCTCTCTGCTCATATTTCCCCTTTATGCCTTTGCTTCGCAAATGAGCTGCTTTTCTTTGGTCCCAGGAATGTCAAAAAGCTTTTGAAAGGATCAAGAACATCCTACGCCACCCTCATACTATGATTGCACCATTACCCGGGAGACCACTACGGATTTACTTGGCTACCTCGGGTGATGCTATCGGAGGGTTACTAGCTCAAGAGGACAGCGATGGTACTGAGAAGCCGGTGTACTACATCAATAGGCTTCTCCGAGGCCCCGAATTGAAGTATTCGCAGATTGACAAGTTTTGTCTTGCTTTTTCACACATAACTTGCAAACTGAGACACTACCTTTTGGCATGCCCAACTTGTTTGATTTCCAAAGCAAATCCCTTGAGATATCTGCTATCTCAATCGGTTCTCACTGGCAGGTACACTAAATGGCTTCTGCAATTATCCAAATTCAATATTTCTTGTGAACATCCTTGTTCCATCCGAGGGCAGGCCGTTGCAGATCTACTCACAGCTTTCTCCAAAGTTGAAGAACAAGAGTTACCCGAGTTCGAGATTGATAGAGCTGAAGACCGGGAGTGGATAATGAAATTTGATGGCTCAGTCAATGCTGACGGAGGAGGGGCCGGTATTGAATTCATAGCCGATAGCAGTTACTATCTTTACTTTTCTTTCAGATTGGACTTCTTATGCACCAATAACAGGGCCAAGTACGAAGCATTGTTGATCGGACTCATCTTAGCGAGACAATTACGGATAGATAGACTAAGAGTCTTTGGAGACTCGAAAGTTATCATTTGACATATCAACGAAGATTTTGCTGTTAAAGAACCAGAGTTGGCACCCTATAGAACAACAATGCAAACTTTAATGAAGAAATTCTCAGAGTGTACTTTATCCTACATCTCGAGATTGAAAAATCATCAAGCAGACCTTCTCGCCAATCTCGGGAGTAGAATCACCATGGAAGGGCACTTACAATGTATTGCTGTTATTCGAAAAGCACTTCCGGCTATCTTTGACCCGGTCCTCGAGAAAGAAGATATTCTCCCGTCCAATTGGAGGTATCCCATCTTATTACAACTCCAAGATCTGGTATCAAGATCGGATTCCCATGAGGAAACTATCAAGCTTTGTGGAAATCAATGAAGCCTTGTATTTCAAACCTCAACCGGTTTCCTGTTAAGGTGTGTTAATGAAGACGAAGGTAGGTGAATTCTAGCCGATATCCACAAAAAGACTTATGGAATGCAAGATTCCATCTCACTTGGCAGGAGATTACAAAGATATGGTGTCTATTGACCCATCATGGCTTTGGATGCTGCCAAAACCCAAGAAGACTGTGAGGAATGCCAAAGACCTGTAGACATCATGGAAGCCTGCCCTGTGGATGTGCAATATCAGGATTGGAGAGAACCTTTCATCCTCTTCTTGCGAGATGGGGTTTTGCCTGCCAATACCATAGAAAGATATCGGATTCAGAGAAGAGTGACCCGATTTCAAATGCACGATGACGGCTTGTTCCGTGTTGGTTTTGATAACTGACTGTTGAAATGTGTTGGTCCCCCATAAGCCAAAATCGTGTTACGAGAAGTGAATTATGGCTCTTGCGGTGCTCAACAAGCTAAGGAGAAACTTTTTGATCAACTCATGGTTATCGGTTACTGTTGGCCTTCTTGAGAGATGATGCATTTGCCTATGTAAAAAAATGTTCTCGGTGTCAAATCCAAGGCGATATCCCTCGACGTCCTCCTCGGTCTCTTCAGTCGGTTATAAGCCCCTGTCCCTTCCATACTTGGGGGCTTGACCTTATTGGTCCCATTAATCCTCAGAGTAGACGAGGGCACACTTAGATCCTTGTCGCTACTGATTATTTCACTAAGTGGGTGGAGGATATAGCACTACGGAGAGCAACCGGGGTGGCTGTCGCTCAGTTCATCAGAGAACATATTATCCTCAGATCAGGACTGCCTCGAAGAGTCATTACCGATAATGGTTCTTCTTTCTTAAATTGGCCAGTTCGATTACTGCTATCCGAGAACTATGTTACTCATATCAAGGCTACCCGGTATTACCCTCAGGGGAATGGTCAAGCCGAAGCTACAAACAAGACCCTCATCAAGCTATTAAGCAAAATGACTTATGATCATCATACTCATTGGAATGAACATCCATTCCATGTTGTTTGGGTGTATCGAGTTTTGAAACATCGTGCGACTCAAGCCACTCATTTCTCATTGGTTTATGAAGCTTATGCCATACTTCCTGTTGAATTACAAGTTGCTTCTGCCCGAGTTCTATAAGCAGCCGAAATTGATTGGGACACTCATTATTTTGCCACCATTCGGATGCATGATTTAAACAACTTGGATGAAAAGTGTCAGCGAGCTTTTGAACGGAACCTTCAATGCCATCAAGTGATCTCCAAAGCTTACTAGAAGAAAGTATCTCCCCGAGACTTCGTAGCAGGTGAGCTCGTTCTCAGAACTTCGTGGTATGAACGTAGTAACACTATAAAGCCAAAGTTCGCACCCTGGTGGGATGGACCATTTGAAGTTATTCAAGCCTATGAATCCGGTTACTATAAAATTCTGTCCTTTGAAGAAAACGCTCAGGAAGAACTTGTAAACGGCAAATGGCTAAAAAAGTATTACTATTGAGAGTAAGTCCGAACACATAAAGTTTCTATTTCATTTCATAACAATATTACAAATCTCTTTTGGAAGAGAGTGCTGATTTACATATGATTCATTTAACTTAGCAAAAAATTTCAGTTCATTTTCACTCTCCTCCTCTTTCTTGTACGTTTGCACTGCAAGCTCCATGTCTTGGATTTCCTTCTCCTTGTTTAACAGAGCACTTTTTAGTGACTCTATTTCCTTAAGTCTTTCCTCCCGGATCTCCGCAAGCTTGACCAAAGACTCCTTGGCCTGAGTATTCCTCACTTGAAGCCCACTCTTTTTCGCAATACAAGCCAAACCTTCCTCAATCTCGGTAAGACGAGATTTCAACCAATCAATTTTGAAGCCCAGAGTCTCGGTGTCGAGAACCTTCTTTTTCCAACTTTGAAGTTGCTCCCCTGTAATGAATTCCAATGATGTATCGGGCATGGACTTTAGCAAGGTGCAGAGCTCTGTATAGCCGGCACTCTTTACGCATTGGGAAGAAATGGATGTGTCATCAAAAATATCTCCGTAAAGCTCAAAGATTACCTCCATCCACCTTACCAAGTCTTTAGGGATGAAGTAGTTCTTGAACACCATTATCTGTTGGTTGAAATGCTCTACCTTCTGTTTCTTTGACTTCGAATGATCGATAGAGGGAGCAGTGTGATCACCTTTGAAATCTCGTGATTGTTTCTCGGCGTTTGAAGCAGCGGATGGAGGAATAATCTCTTCAAAAGAAGGAAAGATCTCGGTCTCTACGACAGAAAGGCACTCGCCAACCTTGGAAGGCTCGACTGGAATATCGGGCACTTCCACCGATATTTCGGAGGGGAGGATAGCCTCGACAACCACAGAGGTAGAAGAGAAAGTCGACTGGTCAGGTAACACCTCGGCATTGGCACCGGTTTCCGAAATTGACGATTCTTTCGCTACTAAGGTTGATTCCTCAGCGTCAGACTCGATCACTGGAGGCTTCACAGTCATGTCTATATTCTGATCTTTTGAATGACAACCCCGGTGTCATAATTACTGTCATCTTCCTCTTCAGCCTCTGCCTTGTCCTCCTCGCTTCTCGAGTGTTGAGAATCGGTTTCAATCGTAGTTAAATTTATACCCACACCACCAACTTCGTCACCTTGACGATCGTCCATAGCTTTTGCCTCGGCATCGGTCTCACACCCCTCCAAATCCTCAGAAAAATATGAGAATTCGTGCAATTCTCTAGCTTTATTATGGGCGTTGATCCAGGCTTCGGTTTCACTTACCCCTTCATCATCACTTATTGAAGGATCAGGACTGGATACAACAGGTACCGTATCCGCTGCAGGTTACTGTACCTTCTCCCCTTGTCCCTCCAAAGTTTGGTAAGATGCCAATTCGCGTATGATATCATCGAAGCTCATCTCGGATACATCGGGGAGGGAATCGGCATCAGGCCTGTATGTGGACCTTCTACGCCTTAGAATCCTCTCCATAGGCCCCAGGTCTGGCCTGAATGAAGGACGGGCCTCGGAATCTTTAGTACTTTTCGTCTCTCTGCTTCCCTTCTGTTTCTTTGAAGAACCTGACCAAGAAGGTATACATGTTATAGAAGGGAAGGATCTCCTATGATTGAACAACAACTTCAAAAAAAAAAAGAGAAAAGAAAGAGAACACATATCCCAAAAATTTTACATGTAGAGAGAGAATCCTTCACTGTAGGAGGAGACGACAAGGCCTCAGTAATCTTTCCAAGGCGAAAATCCCTCGCTTGTCGATCATTAAACCCCGTGTCAGTAGACTTTAATGAATAAGAGAAAAGTTAAAGTCACATTGAAAGATAATACCTTCTGGGAGTTTTTCTTCCCTTTAGAACTCGACGCCTATGAACCAGGATCCACGAACTTCTGTTGAGAACCAGGGGCGCCGGTTTCATTGTTCGGAGGAAGATAGGGCTTCAACACGAAGCTTGTATGTAGCGGTTGAGGGTTCAACCTCGAAATACGTTTCGAGCGACGACCTGTTTGCTTCAAACGGGTGTCCCGCTGTGTGATCTCGAGCTGTGACTGCTCGGCCTCTAAATCTTTGAACCGGGAAACTTCTTCAAGCATTTCTTGCCAAAAGGTCAGCCATTTGCTATATGATTTCCCCTCCCTTGTTTTAGGGATAGCTATCACGGCTCCCCAGGAATCGATGTACTTGAAGCCCCCTTCTAGGGGGAAGCTCCTTGCCGTGATCTTCGGATTTGAGCTTTTCTTCGAAAGCATCCTCGGCACGTGTCATGCCCCGCTCTCCCGGACGCACACGTGTCAGCACGAGTGGGGTCCGGGGTGCCAAGGCATGACCTTCACCCTCCTATATTACTAATCATCATA
>JAUPMG010177642.1:0-10459 GCA_031762675.1 Pachysandra terminalis
ATCCCGAAGGTCATACCTCGTGATCCGTGCCATCCCACCTTGGGATCTGAGTCACCGGGATCCGGGGCGTGACAATTTCCCCTTTTTCCCTTATGTCGTTGACATGCCGCCTGGGCCACTTGGCGACACGCCAGGCGACATCAATATGGTAAACCTTGCTCAGAGTGGGTACCTTCCCACTGCATCATGTTGCCCTTTTGTGTACCATCAGCTTTAGAGAGCATTTTTCCTCCTAATCCCAATTCCCTATAGGAATTTAGATTGTTCCCAGTTGGTTTCTCTGGAAGGATTATTCCTAAAGGCTCAAACGATAACAAAGTCTTACCTTCATAAACTGTAATATCATTCCCGACTACCTTCTATCTCATCCCTTCCCTCAAGCTTACCCTCTACTCCAACTTCATGCAACCCTTCTGAAACAATAACCCCTAGATTTCCCTGCTTTTGAGAATTTACTGCTATACATCCACCCATCTTCAAACTGTCCAATACGGCAATACCCTTCCCAGATTCACATTACCCAAGATGTTGCTGCAGCTGGCTCCAAAAAAACCCTTCGGAAGACCAAGAAAATAGGAAGTAAGAGAAGAAGAGGACGAGAGACAGGGGAAGAAGAATAGAAGTAGGGAAGAGGTTTAAGACTTAGAGCACACAAGGAGAGCTCACAATCTGCACCCGCTGCCTTAATTTCCCCCAAAACCAAGGTGACAGATTGTGAGCATTGTGAAAGAGTCGCCGGAGTTGCAAAATCATCTTCTCCACGAAGATTTGGGGCTAACTCTGATGCACAGAGCTATTCCAACCCAGAAGAGAATGGAGAGAAAGATCACACCCAAGAGTAAGCCTATGATCAGACAGGTCACCAGCTCAGCTTCCCAAGGGCTGAAGGGGCGTTAGGCATGTTCCACATAATTTCTCCTAGATGAGCTCCCAGCAAAGATTGGATGGCCAGTTGGGGTGACGGGGATTGAAGTAGACGAGGCCGAATTTTCTCGAAGGCCAGTGGCCTGGTGTCCATAATTTTAAGGGCAGTACCCTTTTGGACTGCCTGCGATCGGCCCAACCTAGCCCCATCCCTTGCATACATAATTATCTCTTTGGCCTTACTCAAAGATCCTACCAATTATTGACCAAAAGTAGGTTTCAATTTGAAATTTGAATCGAGTTTAACTCCCTGATAACTGAAAAACGCTGGATAGGGATCTACCATAATCCCTGTGAATATTCCCAAAAGCCCATACTGTTCATCTTCTATCTGCTCTACCATAAACCCCATGAATAGACCCACAGGCCCATACTGTTCATCTTCTACCTTCCAACACTTCCGGTGCTCCAATTAGAGAGAGTGCGAGTGGCTCATCTTTTTAAAGCTTGCAGATGGAAAACCCCCTGATTTCAGTAGAGAAAAACGCTTCGGTTTTGATTTTGACCCCACAACCATTCATGTAGCTCCAGATCACATTGGTTTAGGATCTTTGGAGGAGGCCCCTCACACTAGCAAACGGCGCCATTGGAGCTCTGAACCATCATCAGTTTTTACGTCAGCCCTCACATAGCGTCCACACACTTACCCTGATTACTGGAACACCTCTTAACGCCACAAATGCAGTGGTAAGCCAAAAATTTGCACCCATAAAATTTCCGGTAACTGGGTTCCTTTGCAGCACACCACAAAATCTCGATAGACATCCAAGTACAAATAGAATGGACCCATGAATTGTGGACCCTCAAGAGTTCTATGAGCTTCAGAGGTAAAATGGAAAGAGAACAAAAATATATCATTTGCAATTTTCCGAATCTCAAAGTCCTCCATTACATTCCATGTCCCTTCTACCCAGGAAGAGTCCTTTTCAGTTTCCGGTGGTTCACGATCAAATTTTTCAACCAAACAATGACTTTGATGAGACTTCGAGTAAATCTTCAATTATGAGAATCCAGAATTCACCGTCTACTGTTCTGATGTTAAATCCCTCCTGCTTCGTACTTTCTGTCTCACATTGAATGTTACAATGGCTAGGACCTCTCTGAACAATGCATCACGGTATGAATATACAATGTCACCACCCTTGGTGTTTTCTACCTGCAGTTCAGGGAATTGAGAGCTAGACATATTTGACATTCTAGGACTGCAGCAACTTCTTCCTCGGTGTTGCCAATATTGAGAAGGTCCCTAGAGATTCTCAAATTTTGGTTGGTGACAGACGGCTGAATCCTCAACTGCCAGAAAAGCACATTGTAGAGGAAACTCCAGCCATCTGCCTTTACTCCTTCAGGAAGGAACAGTGAAGATGATTTCTTCTTCTCAGGGTTGAACTTGGAGATGTGAATGAAGCCCCTTCTTTGTTTCTCAACTTGACTGCAACTAATGTTTGACCTCCTCTATGAAGGGACTCATTGTTCCATCAGCAACCCCATTCTTAACAACCTTTTGAATTAGTTTCACTAGCCACAACGTTTCATCTCCATATAATGTGATAGAAGACGAGAACCCTCTTCTCCTTTCAACCACCCTAAAACAGTTTTTGTTTCCTTCTTTCCACTTGTTAAATTCAAACTTCTTCCACCCTACCTCCAAAAATCATCTTTTCATTTCACCAGATAAGCCAGCCTCTTTGTTTTAAGCCCGTTTTGAAATGTCCACCTGTGAAAATTAGGTTTTATACAACACCTAATATTTTCACGAAATTTGGAGATATTTCTGAACTTGGATTTCTACCTAGAGAAAAATTGATACTGAAGATTGGGAGTAATTGCCTTAATCT
The DNA here is from genome assembly GCA_031762675.1 of Pachysandra terminalis. Lineage (NCBI taxonomy): Eukaryota > Viridiplantae > Streptophyta > Magnoliopsida > Buxales > Buxaceae > Pachysandra > Pachysandra terminalis. Next base: position 2,763 of record JAUPMG010177642.1, read on the forward strand.
TTACACACAGGTTACCCATAGTGTTTCACTACAATGAGAAACAACTTTTGATGCACTGGCTGCCACACAGTATTTTGTATATTAAAAGAATGTTAAGCAGTAAGCTACATATTGTTTAACATTGTAAACAGATTCACCCAGTCCATAGATTAGTGGCATGTTTTTAGTAGTTCATTTAGGCCACCACCTTGTCACAATGGTGCATTACGGTATCAACAAGTCTTCTTGTAATCTTGTAAATGGGGGGAGCCTAGTAAAAAAATCTCAAAAGAAAGAGGAAGTTATCTTAGTAGATATGATTTGTTAGTTTCCCTTTTCTTATTGATATCAACAGCTGCTTTTATTTTGTACTTTAAGGATTTATCCTACCCTATAATTTCCTTCTGTTAAGTTTGCATTTATTTATCTTATTTCTATTTTCTCTTCCGTTTTGATCTTCTTTTGTTTACAAGGGTGAACTTCAATTTGAAATTGATCTCAGGCTGGATCGGGAGAATGTAATTGCGGGGGGAAACTTGTAAGAGGGATGTCAGTAAAACCAGTCAAAGGAGATGCAGTGCTTTTCTGGAGCATGGTTTGTTGCCTTTAACATTTCATATACTAATAATATTGCGCATGCACTGCATTTGAAAATCATGGTAAAGGTGGCTTATTGATTACATTGACAAAGCACCTATTGAAACAGCACTAGTAATCCACAGTGAAAATGGAACATCAATCCACCAGATGAGCAAAATAACTGATAAAAGTAGTTTGGATTATCAAATCAGTGCATGGTTTATTTTTAGGTCTGCTTCAAGAAGTACTCAAGTGGTTGCCTTGACCATGTATGATCACATGCATCACACAGTGGATTTGCAAACTACTGAAAATTTTACACTGACCTGAGATCCAATCATTAGATGAATGGTAATTTTTTCCGAACCATTTGACATGTTCTTTACACTGAAAGAGAACAATTGGTCAGAACAGCAGAAAGAATTTCATACAGTGTGATTTCCACTGGATGACCATCTAAGGTCTGATCTGTCAACGAAATGGATCACATTTATATATGTATCCCATTAACAGATTTATCTTTCAAATATGTAACTTGGATGGTAGAACTTGCGATCAAGGAGAACATACCTCATATCCCAGATTAGAGACACAGTTAAGGGCCCACCACCAATGGTGGAGTGCAACTGGCAAATTGTGTTTCCAGAGCATGGACCCATGCATAGAAGGGGAAGTAAAAAAAGCAAGGCATTAGTAGCTTTGCCAAGGGGAAAACAAAGTTTCAAGAAATGGTGGGTTTATATGATTATGAAGTGTATATCAACTTTTAGTTTAAATGCAGCATATAGAACTACTTGCACAAAGTTATATTACTAAAAGATTGTATTTTGAAAAACCAAAACATAGGGAAAAAAGTCAAAGAATTGTTTTTCTGTTAGTTTAATGTTAATAAATCTCCGATGTTAAAATCTTATGATATATATATATATAATGTGATTCCTACAATTTGAATTGCATTGCAACTCGAAGAATTTGATACATAGGTCGGAATCCATTTAGGAAGACATTCCAGATGTGAGTTTTCACATATTGAATCTAAACTTCTATCAAATAATATAATATGAGTTGAAAACAAATATAAATGACACATGGAGATTGTTCCTTGTATGTGGCTTTCTGAATGAATGATGATGGAAAAGGAGTGGCATTTTTCTGAAAAAGTTGCATCTTTCAATATCTTAATTGTGAAGGCAACTATAAAAAGATTATTATAGGAAAATTTATATTGATAATAGATGTATTAGTTTGTCTTTCAGGCATAAAATGTGATGTTTTGAGTTGAAAATAGAAGGAAAAACAAAATCTAATGAGTGATGAAGAAAAATAGGATATAAGAATTATGCACAAGAAAAATCATAAAAGAAATTAGGATGACTAAAATTTCAATAACAATGAAATTCATAATGGTAGCAACATCGTTAAGTTTTCAAAAACTCTATTCTATTTTCTTAAAAAGCTGGAACATTGAGTCAACTGGATGATTTCTCTACTTTTTAGAAGCTTGTCTATCTTTAGTTAAGTTGTCCAACTCCATAATTTTCTTTTAGATTAGATTCTTAGTTTCAAAATCAAGCTGTTTAAGCCCAATTCTATAACTTTTCCCTTAGATGTTTTTTATAATACTAGGCTCTAATTTGGGAGGTCTAATATAGACAAGTTTTCCTTTAAATTAGATTCTTTTCGTACAAAACAGACCTATCTTCTAATGCAAATTTGTTATCATTTGATGGTAATTAACAAAATATGGTGTTAGTGTTATATATAAGAGTCCAAGTTTTCTGGTGAAATGCTCTAGACTAAGAAACCTGATGAGACACAAATTCACATGTGGTAGCTTATTTGGAGAACCTCACTTGTACACGTTTATTTCCAATGGAACTCCACCTTACATTAATGAGTTTCAGCCATGAAAGCATTTTCCACATGGCCTATCAAGACGATCCCTGCAGTTTGGATTGGCACACATCGTTAGTCCATATCAAGGTTTAAAATACTGGAACCGGAGGCCGGACCGATCCCGTCCGGTTCTGGTCCGGACTAGTACCGGCCGGTCCGGATCCAATACAAAAAGCAAAAAAATTAAAAAATATTCAGACTGGTGCCGGACCGGCGGGGACCAGTCACCGGACCGGTGGGACTGGTCTCCGGACCGGTGGAACTGGTCGCCGGACTGCCGGACTGCAGGACAGGAGGGACCGGTCGTCGGACCGCCGGAACCGGTCACCGGACCGGCGGGACCAGTCACTGGACCGTCGGTCCATAACCCATTGATACATTCCTTTGTATCGCAGGTTGGAACCGGACTGCTTTGGTCCGGTCCCCGGTCCGGACTGGTATCGTCCGATCCGTGAAACCATGCTCCACATGGCAGCAACTAAACCTGGTGAGGCAGATCAGAATACCCTTTCTTATGTATACAGAATTTTGGCATTGTTGATGTTCCCCATAAGATACGAAAATATCTAGCGCTTTCTCCTCAGTTTTGCATGAGCTCGAGAGAGTTGGTCAACCATTAATTCTTACATTGTGCTTTTGCCAAAGAGATTTGGTATCATTTTTCGAAACTCGCAGGTGACAATTTGGTAATGTGAGCACCATTGACCAGCTTTAATTTCAATTTTACATCCTAGGTTTAGGTTCCAGAGGGCATAAACTATCTCATACTCTTGTGCGTGCTATTTATTGGGCCATTTTGGGGTTTGAAACATGAGGACTTTTGAGGAATCCATATCTTCAACCATGGCTATCATTGAGAAAGATGATTATGGTTGAGCAATGGGCCAATTTCAGGTTAGATCTTAGGGTGTTGTCAGTGGTAGATATGTTGTGAAGATAGGAAACAATTTTTCATTCATCACCATCTGTGGAAAGGATAAAGGTAAAGTTAATCGAGTTTTGATGGCTGCTTTCTAGGGAATCTGGAGCCTTCAAGGATAGGTTGTATGTTAGGGATTATACATCATACTATCCACTCATTTCTGGGACTTATCCAAGAAGGAAATTCCACTGAAGTTAAGCTATATGCGCTGAAAATGGGTATTAGTGAGGCGGGATCCTTGGTCGTCATATGGGTGTTGGTAAAGGGGGATTCTTGTATAGTTATGTCTTTGCTAGACAACCCCTCAATCTGCTAATACTATTTTGGATTGGCTAGGTAAAGAGTGGACTCCCCAAAGGCGTAATGTTTCGTTTCAGGGCATTCCTACAGAGGAGATGTTGGATTGGTCTGCCCATCATGTGTGACCTTTTGTTGTGATATTCTGATTTTATGTTTGTTTCTCTTAAACTTTTCATTTCTAGGATATATAGACTCGGTCATATGGCTTTAGTATCCGTTTCTGTATATTCTATTTCCTCTTAACGAAACCTTTGTAATACACACGCTAATGCACACACGCAGGCGTTCTAGTTTATTTTTAGGTAATATTTGTCACCAGTGGAAGATATTTTCCTACATAGAAAAAACATAAAAAGAAATATATAACAAAAAAATTTATTTCTCATTTTATTTTTGGGAGAAAATTTGTCATCTGTAGATAGTTTTCTTTGAAAAAAAAAATAAAAATATTGAATGCGGACTTTGAAATTTTATATGTTTCTATCTTAATTTTGTGCAAATTGAATCCCTAATAATTCAAAGCTCTTTTCTCACAATTATTAGTCCCATTCTCTTTGCAAAATTGATGTACTATGTATATGCACTTAATGTGTTCAAGAGGCAAGCAATCTGTGCATTTTCACCATTTGATTTCTAGTTAGGTTCAGATTGCCTGGAATCTCAGGTGCATTACAACTTGTGGAGTTGTTTTCTTCTTTCAGGGTTTAGATGGACAGTCGGACCCCAAGAGCATACATGGAGGATGTGAAGTATTGGCTGGCGAAAAGTGGTCAGCTACAAAATGGATGAGGCAAAGAACTACCAATTAACCTTTTTTTCTCCCTCAACTCCCATTCTTTATGTAGACATTTCATCCTCTTATAGGCTGTTTTAGATGTAGCTGTGTCGATATTGAAGGTAGTTAATGTGAATTTCATAAAGACCACAGAAACACAGCTTCTAAACGCCGTGGCTGTAGATGCAACTAACTAATTGGAATCGAATGTAGATGATGATGGATCATTTCTTATCTTGGCTGCTTTGCTTCTCAAATGTGAATTTCATAAAGACCACAGAAATACAGCTTCTAGACGCTGTGGCTGTAGGTGTAGCTAACTAATTGGAATCGAATGTAGATGATGATGATGGATCACTTCTTCTCATGGCTGCCGTGCTTCTCAAATGCTTGTTCATAGCTTTTCTTGAAAAGGTCCATTATTTGTTATGCAGAAATGATGTTGCAGATCCAGATTAGACGGTTGGAAGGTATGCCTGGAAAACCCTTATTCTCCAAGTAACCATAACAAAAATACCTCACCCCATTTCTAACCTTGCTGCAGAGGATTGAGCTAACACCTTTCAGGTCAATAAATGTTGCATAATCTATTGTCTTTCTCGTAATAATTCATAACCGGTAGACAAATCCTGTTTATATAGGGTACACGTTTGGATTGCATGAATTAAAAGCTCCATGAGAATTGCAACATATATGAATTGCAAATCTTCTGATTTCGAATTCATAGGTATCAAAATTTGGTGTTTTGTTAACACTGAAATTTGGTGGCAGTGTCTGTTTTCACAATTGACCCACTAATAACTAACAATGCTATTTGTGTGCAGGGAATGGCAATATATTGGATTGCAACCCCCAAAACTTGGATGGATCAAGCTCAATTGCCGTGGAAGTTCCCAAGGAAACCCGGGAAGGGCAGGAATGGGAGGGATATTTAGAGATGACCCGGGCGGATGGATCTCTGGATTCTATGGCAATCTGGGCAAAACCACAAACACCGTTGCCGAACTTTGGCCTGTCAGAGTACAAACACCGTTGCGGAACTTTGGGTTGCCAGAGAGGGACTTCATCGAGCTTTTTAGACCCAAATTTTAATCTTTTTTCGGACTGTAAGACTTTAATCAACCTGAAGATCTCGCTTGTGCACAACTTTAGAGAATCTGATAGTTGTGCAGATTTTCTGGCCAAGCTTGGGGCCGAGAGCTCTGATGGGACCATGGTTGATATCGATAGCTAGGGAATTGTAAGTTTCAATCAAGATTTTAAATTTTGATTTTGCATTTTGTCAGGAGAGGTCTGGTGAAATTTCAGCAATATTTAGCTGATTTTTTTGCCAAATTTCGGCGAAATTTGGATATATCAGCGATATTACTCCACGTTTCAGAATGAAAAGTAGCGACATTTCGGTGTCATGCTGGTGAATCGAAATTTGGATATACCGGCGACAGTTCGCCATGTCCCAGAATGAAAAATAGCGACATTATGGTGTCATGCTGGTGAATCGAAATTTGGATATATCGGCGACATTTCGCCATGTCCTAGAATGAAAAAAATAATCAAAATTTGGATGTATCGACATTTTGCCATGTCCCAGAATTGAAAAAAATGAAAAATAGCGACATTTCGGTGTCATACTAGCGAAATTTAATATCATAGTTTTAATATAATATTATGCACCCCGTTTTAACCAGTATTAATAATAATAATTAGCAACGAACTAGATTCTTTGAGTATAGCTATTAACCTCTAATAACTTCAACTAGTAATTTTTAGAAATTTTTTAAGTCGTATTATCAGTTACAGGAATATTTAGAAAATGGTATTTTCATATTTAATTTTTGGTTTATATTATTTTATAGATATTATGCCAATCTATGTTATGCTAACATAACTAAAGTAAGATAAGATAATAGTATATTACATCATGTTTTTTACAGAAATATAGACATAATTAAACTAAGTTTAATTAAGCTAAAGTATTTTGATAGGGGACAAAGGCAAAACCCCATTAATGTTTTATTATATTTGTTCATCTTGTAGAAAAAACAAATTAATTGCATGTATCTATACTAACAATTAGTCCATTTCTTCTGCTTCAAAGCATCCGGCCATTCTCTGTTCCACCACGGGATGGCCGACGCGTGTTCACTGCCACCCGCGTTCGCATCACGCGAGTGGTAAGTGAATGTTAACGGGAGGAAATCCCGTCAACTTATTTCTTCAGTTTCGGTTTTTCTACCGGGAACTGGTGGGTCTATCGCTTTCATCTCTCTTGAAATCATTCAAAAACCCTAATTTTCTGTTTGTTGGATACGTGACAGACAATTCGCAGATGATCTTCCATTGAAGTTTATCCTTTTTCTTTTAATATGAATTTCGTTCTCAACCAAAGTAATTAGGTTTTCTTCGTGTTTTCTGGGACTTTCTTTTTCTTTTACTGGATTCAACAAGTTAGGGTTTGATTCCTCAGATGCTTGTTTTCTGACGGATATGTAGATTTATTGATTCATGCCGGGCATGGCGAACGGCACAAATGCAGAGGAGTTCGTGTTATTGACTCAGGTTCGTACAGGTTTCAAACGCAAGTTTGTTTTTGCATTGAAGGCTCAATCTGAGTTGTCTAGTTCTCTTAGTCCCTTTTAGATGGACTGAGCAGAGAGCATCGCAATGTCCCATGGTGACAAATAGAAAGAAGACTGATGATTGGGTTGGTGGTATTGAAGATTAGATGATCTGGGTTGGATGAAGCATTGACGAACAGGTGAAGCAGAGGATGGTGGCTTTGGAGCAGAAGAAATGGAGTCACTAAGAATTAGAGCTGGCAATCGGGCGGGTTCGGGTCTGGTTGACATAGGTATTAACGACTTAACCTTAAACTCGAACTGTCCGTTTATTAAACGGGTTGAGAATACTCAACCCGTTTGACCCGTCCATTTTGTTTTTTTGTTTTATTTTTTTTTAATTTTAAATAATTCCTCCTATACCCTTTCTATCTTAAATATCACTATTTTCAGTACAAAAACTTCACCTCTAAGGGTCTAACATCTCATATATTTACTTTTAAAATAACAATATTATGCTTAGTTTTGAACTAAATTTTTAGTTGAATTGAATGCAAGAAATTAAAACATTTTGTGAACATTGATTTTAATAACCAAAAAAATAAACATTACTTTTAATAATTACCTAATTTCCAATTCATCATAGTGTATAAAAACTAAAAAGCAAACAAATGGTTTTCAAAATAAA
>JAUPMG010177663.1:0-10459 GCA_031762675.1 Pachysandra terminalis
TAATAGCATGGTTAGTTTGCTTTAATAATTTACCTCTCTGGAAAAATTCTTTAACTGCCCTGATCACGTCAGGCCCAGTGATCTCCCAAGTGCCCTTGAAGAAATTACCTCTCTGGAAAAATTCTTTACGTGTTTTCTTATCGTATATGCATGTATCGGATAGTACGATTTTGTCTAAGTTAATGTTCAGTAAATGTCAATAAGATCACTAATAGTTAGGTCCTATCGTCTTTTTTTCTTCCTTCTTGGTTATCATTGATATTGAAATTTTTATTAATACTCTCAATGCAAAAGTTTAGGGAATTGAAGAAATTTTACGTGTTTTCTTATCGTATCTGCATGTATTGGATAGTATGATTCGGTCTAAGTTAATGTTCCATAAATGTCAATAAGATCATTAATAGTTAAGTTCTATCTTTTTTTTATTCCCCTTCTTAGTTATCATTGATATTGAAATTTGTATTAATACTCTCAATGCAAAAGTTTAAGCAATTGAAGAAATTTTACTTGTTTTCTTATCGTATCTGCATTTATCAGATAGAACGATTTCGTCTATGTTAATGTTCAATAAATGTCAATAAGATCACTAATAGTTATGTTCTATCTTTTTTCCCCCTTCCTTGTTATCATTGATATTGAAATTTGTATTAATACTTGCAATGCAAAAGTTTAAGCAATTGAAGAAATTTTACGTGTTTTCTTATCGTATCTGCATGTATCGGATAGTAGGATTTTGTCAAAGTTAATGTTCAGTAAATGTCAATAAAATCACTAATAGTTAAGTTCTATCTTTTTTTTTTTCCTTCTTGGTTATCATTGATATTGAGATTTTTATTAATACTCTCAATGCAAAAGTTTAAGCAACTAAAGAATTTTTACGTGTTTTCTTATCGTATCTGCATGTATCGGATAGTACGATTTCGTCTACGTTAATGTTTAGTAAATGTCAATAAGATCACTAATTGTTAAGTTCTATCTTTTTTTTTTTTTTCTCTCTTCTTGGTTGTCAATAATATTGAAATTTGTATTAATACTCTCAATGCAAAAGTTTAAGCAATTGAAGAAATTTTACATGTTTTCTTATCGTATCTGCATGTATCAAACAATACGATTTCGTCTACGTTAATGTTCAGTAAATGTCAATACGATAACTAAGAGTTAAGTTCTATCTTCTTCTTCTTTTTTTCCTTCTTGGTTATCATTGATATTGAAATTTTTATTAATACTCTAAATGGAAGAGTTTGAGCAATTGAAGAAATTTTACGTGTTTTCTTATCGTATCTGCATGTATCGATTGGATTGTACGATTTCGTCTACATTAATGTTTAGTAAATGTCAATAAAATCACTAATAGTTAAGTTCTATCTTTGTTTTTTTTTTCCTTCTTGGTTATCGTTGATATTGAAATTTTTACTAATGCTCTCAATGCAAGAGTTTGAGCAATTAATTGAAGAAATTTCACGTGTTTTCTTATCGTATCTGGTCGTATCGGATAGTACAATTTTGTCTACCTTAATGTTCAATAAATGTCAATAAGATCAAGAATAGTTAAGCTCTATCTTCTTCTTTTTTTTCCCTTTTCTCTTCTTGGTTATCATTGTTATTGAAATTTGTATTCATACTCTCACGAGCTTGAGCAATTGAAGAAAAATAAATTAGTTTAGTAGTTTTTTAGGATAATTTCTAATAGCCAGCAGCCAGATTAAATAACCAAAATACTTTCACTATCTCTTGCATCTCTATACCGAAAAAGAAACACCTAAACACACACACACACACAGATATATCTATATATATATATATATTGAATTATAAGTAATTAACGATGAAATTGATTCATTTAATCCACAGAAGAAAATGATATTTAATTGAAGGTTTAACAACAAGAGAACATACTAAGTTTTCCCAAAACTACGTTAAAAAGAAAAAGAGAAAAAAACTCTAAAAAGCTCAACCACAAGACTTCAGCTTAAACATAAAACCTGACACAGATGCTCTCATGAACACAATCGAAGCGCTAAAACCATAAACTCTAAGATCACATAAGGTGCTCCAAACACCTAAAAAAACAACACAATTAAACACAACTGTAGATCCTTCTCTCTTCCCCTTCCAACTCATTCAAACAGTTTCTTTCTTAATGAAGTCACAAGCAGGTTCCTCCTCGACAACTATTTTCATTTTTCCATGTGTTTGCCTGAGAATAATTTCTGGAGGAAGCCTGCATTGGATAGCCTGGCTACTAGTCCCAATCACCAAGGTAGTCCTTTGGGGTCCTGGCCTCACATTCATGAGATCTTTCATGGTTATAGGTTCCTCCTTAACAACCATTTTCGCCTTTCCGCGATCTTGCCGGACCGGCGGAACTTGGGAAGAAGGATCTCTTCCTTGGACTATCTGGCTAATAGTCTCAATCACCAAGTTGGCATTTTGGGATCCTGGCCTGCCATTGGGACCTTCCATGGCTGCTGCAGCTCTGGAGCTCTCACCGGACGCTCGAGCATCGATCTTAGACTTCCCTTTACCTGATTGCAGAATGTGGCGGTACAACCTCGGACAATCTACTTCCTCCATCTTCCGTTGCCGCGCTTCATCTATATAGTGCACCCTGACATGTGCAGCATACTTTTGAGATGTAAAGAAGATCTTGAAGCACTTGGGACACTTATATGGACCATTTCTCAAGTTGAGCATGCTTTTAAACCTATTCCCATTTCGTAGTTTTCGTAAGGTCGAAGAACAAAGCTTCTTTTGCACAGGTATGCTGTTGTCAATCGGGTTCACACCGTTATCATCACTCACATTATAGATCTCTTCAGCCTCATCCTCAGCTCCATTGACGTCACTCACCGTTAAAGGGAGACTTGGTTGATCAACACTAGTGCTTTCTTGTGTGACATTTTGGTAATTGATCAAGAATGGTGCAGAAGTACTTATTGGTACTTGATCCGGAGCTCGACTGCTTATTAGCTCCAAGGGATACCAGTTGTTCAGATGCTCAGAACCCAAGTTGGGAAACTGCTCACTCGTTGTGATGGTGGAAAAACTAAACTTGGATTGATCCAGGGAGGAAGAGGACAGGTATGGGATGGCAAAAGGGTCCCTGACTAAGAAAGGAGTAATGGCAGCCTGGTTTCTTCTTAATTCAAGAACTGGATGTGTCATTAGACGAGGATAAGAATGCGGGTTGTAGTGATAGAGTTCTCCATACAGTGAAAGAGCATAAGCTCCATTATTTCTGATTCCAGCAGCTAGTCTTTCGCTCAAACTAAGCTGGCTTGGATGCAGAAATGATGAAAGAAGTGATTGGATATGGTTGTCAACGCATGGAGGAAGAAGATGAATATTTGGCTCGAAATGGCTCAAAGAAAAAGGAGAATGAGATTGATTTCCGAATGAAGAAGTTTGTTGATCTAACCCAGAAAAGCTTCCATCAATTGGCATGCAAATATATGTTGGCCTTGCCATGGATTGATGGAGATAGATAGGTAAAGGTAGTGAAAAAGGAGAAGAAAAGCTGCTGGAGATAGATAGAGAAAGGTAATGAAGGAGAAGGAGAAGAAGAGCTGCTAGATATAGATAGGGAAAGGTAGTGAAGGAGAAGGAGATGAAGAGCTGCTTGAGAGCAAAAGGGGGATTAAGGGAGAGAAAGAGAAGGTGTTCCGAGTGTGAAAGGAAGGGAGTTATGGGGTACCCTTTACAGAGGCCGATGGGTATAACTAGGGTGTCAAGAATAGTTCGAATATGTAGCCACACCCTTGCATGGTATGTGGGTATCCTATGTGGAATAGTTTCATTGGTTCAAAAGCACCAAGGAGCATATCTGCATGTAATCTATCTATTGTTTGGCCAATGGTATCCTGCCATGTAGGAGGTTTATATGACCTTGAGGTGCATGGATGAGTTAGGGGATAATGGAGCGTTACTGGGTCGACATTAACAAGGATGCATATTTGGTATTACGGTAAGTGCATTGGCGAAGAAAATGGAGGCATACTTGGTAACTAAGTAGGAATATTTGGAATAGCTAAGTAGGAATATTTGGAAAAAAAGTTGTATGGTTTTGATTTGCCCCTGGATTTAACTAGGCTGTAAACAAGTCGAGCCGAGTTGAGCCGAGCCTTACTCCTCGGCTTGGGATTGTAAACCTTGAGCTCGGCTCAAACTCGTTAAAAGAAAATGAGCTTTTTCTTTTTTTGTGCTCAAGCCTCACTCACGAGCCTAATTATAGAGCTCAAGCTCAACTTGTATAAGCCGAGCCCAAACCGAGTTAGCTAGGCTCCTTGACAACCCTACTTTTAATACCTGTTCCTTAATTAATCACACTTTTTTCTTATTTTTGTTTCTATTTTTTCCAATATCATTTGTGAAAGAATACAATAAACCAATAATTAGGGCTACAGATGAGCTGAGCCGAGTTGAGCTTTTCCCAGCTTGCCTTAGCCTCCTAAATTTTGAGCAAGGCTCTTAAAAAAAACTTTAGTGCAATTACATTAATATTATAATTGATGATTATTATTATTATATATAATATAATATATTACCATGTATATTTAATCCTAGTATATAATATAAGATACAAGAATATGGATGTATAATTTCATATACAAACCGGTCGGAGCTTATCCAAACTCGATAAGATAATGACCTTTTTTTTTGCCTCAAGTTCAGTTCGCAAGCCTAATTATAGAACTCAAGCTCTAATTATAGAACTCAAGCTCGGTTCACCCGAGCCGAGTGTTGACAGCCGTACCGATAATGCAAAATTTAAGGTAAAATGAGATTCATACTCTGATTATTCTATAGTTAATCTTCACTAGGGCCAACGTCTGTTAATCTGCATAGTGGGGAACTTCATTTACAACCATCAATTATTTTTTATATAAAATCTCAATCGTTAATAATGACTGGGTACTATGCCGAGATCAGCATAGTAGAATTCTCCTTAATATAAGTACTTTCAAAAGTTAATATCTTTCAAGCGACTTATTACTTTGCATTAAAATTAAATCCATTCGATAGTTCTTATCAATGTCTTTGCGATGATATCCATTTCTATGAATTTTTGAATTAACATATCTTCAAGCTGAATATTATAATTTTATGATGTGATATGTAAATAAATAATTCGTACGTACATAGCATATGTCATGGATCCCATTTGCCTACGTGTATTTCATGCATTTTGGTTCCACTTCACGTACTAAGTTTTAAATTTTAAAAGTATTTTTTCACGTAAAAAAAAGATACATATATAGACTAATTCAGTATAAATTAATTCGGTTTGATTTAAAACTATTTTAGGGTTTGATTTGGTTAAACCGAGACTTCAGCCCAAAACCAAATCGATCTAATTCGATTTTGTAATTTCAAACCTAAAACGAAGCAGAACTTTTAGAAACTCAAACTAACCGAATTGAACCGAAGTCGATTTGGGTCGGTCTAGTTTCGGTTGAACCGACCATTACAGCACCACACCGGGAAATATCTATAGATCTGATGGCGAGAAAAGATCCACGAATTGATCATCGATTCTGATTTGTTGACACGTCATGCGACCGATAATGCTTTATACTTTATAACGGCAAATCCTTTAACCGGCACGTGCTGGAGACGTGGAGAGCGAGTATGACGACTCTGGTCTAGAATCTTTTACGTTATCTTTCCTTTTACGGACTTTGTCTCTAAGAACACACGTGTTAGAAGAGAACAAGAGCAAATAAATGGAGAATATAAAAAGAAGGTCGACACGTGGATGGTGATATGGGTAGTACGAATGAAAACTCTGGCGCGGATATTTCGATGTTCCCAATTAAGGCAGGAAATCCCGTTTTATTTAAAGGGGTATCTTTGGGTCCCACCAGGAAATATACTGTTTTTGGATCTATACGGATTAGGGTATCAATGGGTACCCAACACCTGACAAACCGGACAAACCGGACCCGTTTAGAAGGATTAGGATCCGGGTTTATGGACAGATCATAATAGGGTCTGATTCTGTGGAAGATGGACTCGTTAAGAATCGGCTCTTTGTGGGTATACCCGATAGAGACCCGATAGAACCGAACCCGTTTTATAAATATTTAATATATGTTGGTTTTGAACTGTAAAATAGATGGAACAATATTACCTGATTACTATATAATTCAATTATTGTAGCGCAGAAATCTTCAATCAAAGAAAGCAGTGGATCGGGTGAAACACAGACTAGGTCGTTTTCTTTAAGGTGATTTACGTCATTGTAGAGAATTTGTGCAGTCGCGTTAAATTTCTATGTAACCCCTTAGGATACAACAGCCCAAATCACCACTGTACGCTTGATCAATCTGCACAATTTGATCAAGCTCAAACCCCACACCAACAATGCTTGCCTAGAAAAATTAAGTAATTGAAAGAGATTGTCGACTAAAACAGAGAAGAAATTGCATAGTATAAAATGTAGTAGTTGTTGTATTTTTAACATTCTGTGCAAAAGCCCTTTTTAAAGAAGAAAAATAGCACCATTTGATAAATCCTCTAATTGTGAGCCCTATCCCTGAAGTGTAGGACACGCACACCTATCTCAACAAGCGTAACGTTGTAATACGGCTATAAATTCAAGTCTGAGTTTGTCCAAAAAGATAGGTTTACATCTACACGTCTGGTTCGTGCCGATCGATCGCACATGTGTGTGTGCGTATACGACGCGTCGCGAGAACGCGTGCACGTTAAGATTTTTCGGAACCGCCATCCGAAATCCTCTTGGACCGGCCTTGGCTCCTCACTTGGCCTCACTGGCACGAGCCTTCCATGTTCCCTTCATAAGCCTATAAGGGTCATAGAATGAGAGGGGATTTATACTACTCTCTCAAACTTTTAAGTTTTCAATGTGGGATAAGGTTCCACACACAAATCACAACTACTAAAGTGACCACACATATCCTTTTAATTGTAACATAAATGAGGGGTTTTATTTAAAAATATCCAACAATTTATATTTAGATAATATATTAACTAAATTTTTGATAATCAATTATAATATTAATTAATTAATTTTATCAAAACTAAACGAAAGTTAATCTACAAGTTTTTAATTTTTAAATGTCTATTTGTATTAGACATTCATTTTATGCAACTAGTAAGAGTGCACGTGTGTTGCACGTGATAAACATAATGTTATGATAATTTAATATAATCAAACCTTGTAATTAATTATCATAATATTGTGCAATATCCCTTTCAAATGCTAAATCTTCATATATATAATTATTCTCGTTCATTATAATTATTACTCTGATACTAATGATAAAATTGTCTTCACTTTTTTGCAAAATTATTTAGGCTTTGTTTGACACGGAGAATTCAGGGTGGAATTGGAATTAGGGTTGAGAATTTCAATTTTATTGTTTGATGGCGTATAAAGAATTGGGTTCTAGCCCCAATTCCGTGGAATTCATTTATAAGGTAAATTGGGTTTTATCAATTATCACATGTTCCCTTGTTTTTTGTAATTCTCAACCAAAGAATTGCAAGAGCACGACTCTCTCTTCTCCCTCTCAAATCGATTATAAAAGAAAATAAAAGACAATTAAAGTAAAAATAAAATAAAATAAAATAATAAAATTAAAAGAAATTAATAGAATAATAGAAGAAAGTAAAAATAACAATAAAAGAAAATAAATTATAAATATAAATAAAGTTAAAATAAAATAAAATAAAATCATAATAAACAAAAACAACAAAGAAAAATAAAATAAAATTAAAAATAATAAAATAAAAATAAAAATAAAATAAAATAAAAAATAAAAATAAAATAGAAAATACATAAAATAACAATAAAAGAAAATAAAAAAATAAAAGAAAAAATAAAAGAAAAAAGAAAAAATAAATTAAAATAGAAAAATAAAAATAAAATAAAGGAAAAAAATAAAATAAAATAAAAATATTCATTTATTATTTTATTTTCTTTATATTTATGTTTATATTTATTTTCTTTTATTTTTTTTTTACCGTAAGTTCATTAATTATATTTCTATCCCCACGTTTGATCAATTGTATCTATTAAAATGATCAACATTGTTGTTTGAATATTATTTTATTTGAAAAGGGTGAAAAACAAGGATTTCATATACCAGGTAGTTTTAGTAAATAAAGAGTAAGGTTGATAAAACCTCCCATTGAGGTTTAATATAATACCAAATACCTTCCTTGTATTTTTCTTAAAATTACAAATACCTCCACCTCAGCATATCTTTTTTTTTTGGTAGAAAAAGCAAATGAAATACAATAAAACAAAGTACAAAATTACAACCGAAAATCTCTAGGAGTATGCTGCCCAGAGACATTATCAAAAACATTTTGGGAAATTTGAGGAGGAAGTCGAAAACACCAAAAACAGTACCCGTCCTCAATGGCAAGATTAGCTAACCGATCAGCCACTTGATTGGCTTCTCTATGAGCATGCTGAAACGTAACATTATTGAAGTAAAAGCAGATCGACTGAGCTTTCAGAACAAGACCTTCAATCAACCAGGATAGATTATCAGAAGCTCCACCAACAAGCTTGACTATGGTGACAGAATCACCTTCAATGATAATTATCTTGAAACCATAATTGTGAGCCATAACTAATCCTTCCACACATGCAATGAGTTCCGCAAGCAGGGCATTGCAGTTCCCGATTTTTAATGCAAATCCGCAGAGAAAAGAACCAGAATCGTCTTTGCACACACCACCCGCACCAACTGCACCACGAACACCTTTGGCCGCACCGTTAAAGTTTAATTTAGCCTAGCCCTCAGAGGGAAGCTCCCAACGAATATATCTAGTAGTCATGACAGTTGCTTTTGATCCAGAACAGTGAGTTTCTAGTAACCATTTAGTGTCCTGTTGGAGAGCAACAAAACAAATGTAAGGAGAGGGAGCATTTGGTGAAATACCTTCAAAATGAGTTTGTTCCTAGTATTTCAAACAGTCCACACAAAATTTAAGATTGGGGCAGGAAGATTAAGAAGCTGATCCAAGGTATGTCCATCTAGAGACTTGAACGCAGAACGAAGGGATTCCATCAACGATCGATTGTGATCGAGAAGACCCCCAAGGCACAAAACCAGAGGGCCCAAGCAAATGGACATTCCCAGAAGAGGTGGTGATAACTCTCAATTAGGGGTGGCAATGGGCCAGGTGACCAGCCCGGCCCTATATTTGGGCGGGCTTGGGCAAGGATTAGTAGCCCGTAGGGCAGGGCCGGGCTGAAAGTTAAGGCCCGATTATTTTTTGGGGTCGGGCTCAGGTTTGTATTCGATTAGCCCGGTCGATGATATGAGCTCTCATAACGACTACTATGTAAATTTTACCTAAGTTTATCATTCCTTAAGGTTGTGGTTTAGTGGTTCGAACTTCATATTCACTTCTTGGAAGACTAGATATCGATTCTTTGAACTAACAACATATAAGAGTTTTTGTTCTGTATGGGCAAACATGGGCGGGCTCAGGCGGGCTTGGGCTTGACTAATGGTACAACGAGCGGGCTTGGGCAAGCATTCTTAAGCCCGAAGCTTGGGTTGGGCCGGGCTCGAGATCGGGCCTACACAAGTGCTCTTATATATAGAGTATGGCCAGGCCCGAACCCGGCTTAGCCCGACCCCTTGTCACCCCTACTCTCAGGACTATTTGTGGAAAGCCAGCAATTTTCAAGAGGGAAACCAAATCTCAAAAAATAATCATTAGTGGTGAGAGCATTTTGACAATCTATCCAAAAAAAGAAAATGATTTTTTGAGCACACGGTATGTGCCAAAGTTTTAACCAAAAGATGTCAAGAGATGAAGGGGCGTACTTGAGGAAACAAGCAAATTATATGCTGATGCTACCGAAAACTTACCTCCAGAGGTGAGACGCCAAATTAATTTTTCATTATTTAGGTTTGGGTTGATAAGAATGGCCATGATATCATGTACTGTGTTTTCATCCCAGGTTATCAAGCCCCAGATCCCGTAACACTGATCCCTAGGTGGGATGGCACGGATCACGAGGCGAGACCTTCGGGATCCATTTCTGGACCGCGGATTGCCATATTGAATCCAAGATATAAGAGATGAAATAAAAACTGATTTTATTCATCACCATCGAGTTGCGGAAGAAAATACAATAAATTCAAAAGTTAAACACATAGGTCAAACGGCTTCAGCAGAGCCTTACATAAAAATTCAAATGTTATAATCCCAACTAATCTATTACAACTGTAATAATAAATAAAACAACGCGAAGCTGCATACGTTCATGATTTCAATTCAACTCAAAATCAACCTGCAACATAAAGGTTGCATGAGTTTGGAATACTCAATAAGCTTGATCCAGTCACCATCCACATTATCATATATGATTAAAATCCAGAGATAAAACAGTAAATAACAACAAGAATAAGTAACACATGCTATGATATGAAAATGATGCGAGAATGAACAAACATATGAACTAATG
>JAUPMG010177674.1:0-10459 GCA_031762675.1 Pachysandra terminalis
AATTATTTCATACAAAGATTAGGAGTGATGTGGGTGATGCCGGAAAAGGTTTCTATGTTACTGGCACAATGGAGATACCATGGCATGGGTGGGAGAGGGAAGATGATGGATTTGGTGATTTTTGCTACTATCTGGAGCATATGGGGAGAGCGTAATAGGCGTATTTTTAGGATGTAGAGAGAAGTCTATTATCGATTATTGATACGGTGATGAGTATTGTGGCGTCTTGGGTTTCAGTATTGCCAGAGTTCAGGGGTTACTCGGTGGAGAATATTGTTAGAGATTGGGATGTTTTTCTACATTCTTCTTTGCATCGAGTGGTGAAGGGTCAGAGGTGGTCGGCTCCGAGGGATGGTATTATTAAACTGAATGTTGACGGATCTTCAATTGGTAATCCTGGAAAATCTGGGGTTGGTGGAGTTTTTAGAGATTCAGAAGGCAAGGTGCTTCATGCTTTTTCGGGTCCTATTGGAGAAGGGGATTCGAATAGGGCAGAGGTGTGTGTGCCTTAGTGGTGGGCTTGGAGATTGAATATTAATGCTTTGATTGTTAAGGGGGATTCTTTCTCGGTTATCTCCTGGATGAATGAGACAAGTCCTCCCCCATGGCATTTTGTTCATTATATTCGCCCGTGCCAAGCATATTTGTTGTGGTCTGAGTTATTCTTTTCATCATATTCTGCGATCTGCAAATGGTGCTGCTGATGCTTTGGCCAGAGAAGGGGTGGAGAAGGATCACTTAGTGACTGGCGTGGAGTTATTATGATTATAGTAGTAGTCACATACATATTTGGATTTTTTCTGTATAGTTTGTTTCTCAGTTGTTTGTTTCTTTTTGTAAAGCTTTGTATTCTTTCCTGATGATTAATAAAGTGCTGTTAATTATCAAAAAAAAAAAAATGTCACATTAGTAAATTTTTCAAACAATGCTGAAACATAAAATTCCATAATAACTTCCATAAACTATGATTTCAAGACATCCAACTAGAGACATAAACGAGCTATGTGTTGCCTAGCTTGGCTTGGGCTCGTTAGTAATAGATCAGGCTCAATCTTAGCTCAAGATCATCTATAATATCCAGGCTCGGGCTCAGTTGAAGTTCATCAAAATGTATGGCTTGGGCTTGTCTGAGCCCAACTTTCACTAAGGCCTGATTTTTTGTTAGTAATAGATCGTGCTCAGTCTTAGCTCGGGATCATCTATAATATCCAGGCTCAGGCTTTGCTGAAGCTCATCAAAATGTATGGGCTTAGGCTTGGCTGATCCCAGCTTTAAAATTAAAGAATTAAGGCCCGATTTTCACTAATATCCAAGCTCAGGCTCTACTGAAGCTCATCAAAATAGATCGTGCTCAGTCTTAGCTCGAGATCATCGATAATATCCAGGCTCAGGCTCTGCTGAAGGTTATCAAAATGTATGGGCTTAGGCTTGGCTGAGCCCAGCTTTAAAATTAAAGAATTAAGGCCCGATTTTCACTAACGTTTGAGTTTTTTAGATTAATATATTAAGGCCCAAGACCCATATCCCACATTGGTGGACAATACCCCCAACCAAACCTCTATAAGTAGCCCCCACACACCACTTTTGCATAGTTTTTTGGCATGGTTCTAAATGTCGCGACATATCACTATACAGGGCCTGGGCAACACGATATTGGGGGATAATTCGCTAGACTTTTTCCCCTATGTCGTTGTACTGTCATGACACGAAGAGGAATATGTTAAGATATTAAGGGGACATGTTCAAATCGAAGACATGTCGATTCAGATTGGGGAAAAATCATTCCCACCCCATTTCTTCTATTCTTTCTTTCCCTAATTACTGATTTTTGCATATTTCCTTCACATTCAACAATAAGATTAGCTTTGTTGCCATCTTGGGGGTGATGGGGATGATGACATTGAATCGGGTCGCCACTCTTTATGGATATAACGTATAGGATTAGAGGATGATGTCTGATGCCTCATTTCAATTTGCTTATTTTTGGTATGTCTTATGTCATTTCAGTCTTTTATTGTGTTTCATGCACCTATTTTGTCTTATCTAAGCTCTAATTGATTATATCTTTATGCTTCGTATGCCGATGCCAGTAGTATACTTAAATATATGTCATTGATCATATACATATTGTTTGCATTATTCTTTTATATAAAACATACAATCTCCTTAATCTTTATTCTAAGCCATGAAGATTGTATGTTTTCCTCTGTTCGTTCTCTTTTATATAATTCATCATTTATCAAAAAACAAATGTATTGAGGCCTTAATTACATCCCTCTAAAGTTTGAAGACCAAAAACACACAAAACAAAAACAGTTTTACCTACTTTTTCCCTTTTTTCCACCATGTCTACAACATGTCTTGCGACAGCGACATTTCGAACCTTGGTTTTTGGCCAGACCCGAATCCATGGTTACGATTTAATAAAAAAATTAAATAAAACAAATAATTTTATTATATTAGATAGCTGCCAGTGAGAAAACGCAGGCTCGAGACTGAGCGCAGCCACTTTGCACAAAAATGCCAGATGTTGGGTCTTTTGCCAATCCACTACTCCCAACACCTTGCTTCCAGTGTTTACAATGTCGACGACATGTCGCCGATTTGGAGTTGGGGGACACGAAACCAAGGTGTAAATCGATTTTACACTGGTTTCGTGCGACATGGGCGAAAAGTCAGCAACATTTGGGAAATTTTCAAACTTTTTTGAAAAAATTTAAAAAAGCTGAAATAAATTGATATAAATATTGTATGTTAGTAAATATTAACTATGAAACTGATTAACTATTCTATGGGAAAACAAATATTGAAAAAATTGAAGTTGTAATTTAAAATTGGTATAGTATGTATCTTATTTACTTATTTTCATGTACTTTTAGTAGTGAGATGTGCAATGTATGGGGATATAGCTTAAGTAGATCATTGATCAAAAACAATATAGCTTAAGTAGATCATATTACATCATTTTTTACACAACTTACACACCCATAGCAAGTAGTTTAACCTCCCTCAAGAAAGGTCCCTTGATATGTAGACATTGTTTTTGTATTTGTTGATGTATTATGATGTATTTAAACACTAATTAGGTTTTTTTAAAACTTGGGGGGAAAACCAATCAAAAACCCGACATTTCCCCCAAATTTCCCTTTTTTCCCCTCATGTTGACAACCGTTGGTACAAGATACTTCTCGCCATTCACTTTGGATATGAGTGATCCACACATGCAGACTTTTTAGATTTTTTTTATTTTTTCTGATCGATAACGAAAAGATTATACTAAAGAGGAAGAATATACAAAAGTAGGCAAAATACAAAGGAAAGCTGATCCAATTCCCCAAGGCAGAGAACCAACATCAGAGAAAACACAAAACAAGAAAAAAAACAATAAAAGCAAAGATAAAAACCCTAAAGAGAGTTACAAAGCAGCAATAGTCCCCCAACATCTAACAAAATCCGAATATGGTATATACTGAAACTCCGGGAGAACCCCACACCAAGCGGCTGTAGTACCCACAATCAAGTCAATAAGGCGATTCGAACTCCTCCAGGACTCATCGAAGATTCTACTGTCTCGCTCACCCCAGATATGCCACAAAATGGCGAAGAAAAGAGTCTTGTACATAATATGTCCCTTCTTCCCCAAAGCAGCAAAGCCCCACTAATCAAGTAGTTCACGCACATGTCTCAGATGGGCCCAAACAACACCAATACTCTGAGCAAAATAACTCCACACCTTTGCTGCAAACTCACAAGAAAGGAAGAGATGGTCAACAGATTCATCATTATTCAAACACATCATACAAACTTGAGGGGACAAAGCCATGAATTTCCTTCTCTTCTGAAGATTGCCAGCAGTATTAATACAATTTAGGAAAACAGTCCACACAAAAGCTTTAACTTTAGGAGGAACTTTGGACCCCCAAAGTAGAGAGGTGGAAAAAGGAAACAAAAGGTTAGGGCTACTCATCCGAATAACACCAAAAAAAGATTTACAAGAAAAGATACCACTAGGGTCCGAACACCAGACACACGAATCAGGGGAGGACTCATCAATCACCACATTTAAGCAGGTTAAGAAGGTAGCCTAACTCTTCAATCTACACCGACCTAGGATCACGACGAAGTGGGAGATTCCAAGAGAGACCCAAAGAAGACCAACTCAAAACTTCACAAACGAAAAACTCCTAAAAGAGAACAAGTCAGAAGACTCTAGGAAAGCACAAAGCCAAGGATTGCTCTCTCCGTCACACATCAGTCCAAAAACGAATAGACATACCTGAACCCACAGAGAATCTAACCTTATTAGAAAACACAGGAAATAATGAGGTAATATTCTTCCAGGCACTAGTCGATAAGATATATGCCCTAGGGTTAACATCCCACCCATTAGAATGAACACCAATCTTACTGGCAATGACAAACCTCCACAGAGCTTGCTTCTCAGTGCTAAACCTCTAAAGACATTTGCCCAAAAAAGCCTTACTCCTCAAGTGAAGATTACCCAAGTTGAGCCCACCTTTATCCTTCTCCTTGCAAACCTCTACCCAATTCACCAAATGGTCCTTCTTATCCCCACCCCCTCCCAAAGAAAATCTCTCGGAAGTTTTTCCATCCTATTGATCACAGTCTTACGAGCTTGAAACAGAGACATAAGTAAGTGGTAGACTACCCAAGGAAGCATGAATCAAGGTGATACAACCTCCAAAGGAAAGGTAGTTGCGCTTCCACGAAGCCAGTCTTTTCTCCATTTTTTCCAAAACCAGAGTCCAGAACAGAGCGCTCTTATGATTACCATTTCATCGGCCATCTCCCCGCCCCACACCCCATAATAGCACAACACTCCTGAAGAAAAGATTCCTCCAAATTGATACCCATCTAGTTACTTTTCTCCAAATTCACATTTAAACCCGACACCATCTCAAAACATTTCAAGATACATTTAATCCAAAAGATGTTAGCTATAGAGGCTTCCAGGATAAAGATTGTATCATCCGCAAACTGCAAATGAGATATATGAATACAATCCCTCCCCACTCTAAAGCCCTGGATTCTGCCTAGCTCCCCCACTCTCCTAAAGAACCAACTCAACACATCACTCACAAGGGTAAAAAGGAGAGGAGAAATGGGATCCCCCTGCCTAAGACCACGAGAAGACGGGAAGAAACCAGTAATGCCCCCATTAATATAGAAAAAAAAAAAAGTGGACATTACTGATACACCCCTTAATCCACCTACACCACCGGTCCAAGAAACCTTTCCATCTAAGGACAGACTCAACAAAATTCCACTCAACTTTATCATAGGCCTTTTCCAAATCAACTTTCAAGACAAGTCATTTATCTCCCGACCTATTCCTATCTTCAATGCACCCATTAGCAATAAGGATACTATCCAAAATCTGTCTCCCTTTGATAAAAGCATTCTGGTTGCAAGACACAATATTCCCGATCACCTCTTTAAGTTTATTAGCAAGAACTTTGGCAATGATCTTATAGACACTAGTCGTGAGACTGATAGGCCTAAAGTCCTTAGTTCTTACCGCTCCTTTAATTTTAGGGATCATGGCAAGGAAGGTACAATTTGTTGCTTTATTAATAGTCTCACTCGAGTGAAATTCATTGAAAACCCACTTCAGATCATCCTGAATAATGTCCCAACAATCCTGAAAGAAAGCCATAGAAAAACCATCCGGCCCCGGTGCTTTATTTATGTCAAGTTCCAATACTACCTTCTTAACTTCCACAACCTCACACGCCCTTCCAATCCACTCCACCCTACATTCACGTTTAGTTTGATCATTGATGGCATCTCCATTTTGTTATTGAGTTAACTTTTAGTTTGACTTACATTCACCTTTTGTATTATGGATATGGCACTTGATTTCTAATTTTATGTATCTTTTAGTTTGACTTACATTCACTCTTAGTGGCTTAATTATGTATAGCATCTTTTTTACAGCTTATAAACCTGACAGCGTGTAAGTTAACCCCCCTCAAGTAATGACTTCTAATGTGCAGGCATTTGTCTTTGCATTTTTTGATGTATTTGGATGCATCTAAGCCTTAATAAGGCATGTTTAAAGTTTGGGCCAAAAACCCATCAAAAACCCATGGTTTCCCCACATTTCCCCTTGGTTTCCCCCTTTTTTCCCCCATGTCGGCGACATGTCGCCTGGACCACCTGGCGACATGCTAGGCAACATCGACATGGCAAACCTTGCCTGATTCCACAAGGCCTACATTGGGTTACGGTACTTTATATATAATATATTATTCATAGACACAATTTAACATACATATAAAACAATGAGATAGCTCAGCTCCTTAACACACCAACATCCAGCAATTTAATAAAATCAAAAATTATGTAATGCATATATCACCAATTTGATATGAAATAATGAATAAGATAGTTTTGTGGGAAATACTATTCAAATATTCCAATTTCCATAGAATAAATTCTAGCCAAGAGTAAATTACATTACCCAACTAATAACTGATACATTTTCCAAACCAATAAGGATTGCAGGTATATAATAGGATGAAGTGCAAATGAAAATCTACTAGAAGCATGTCCTTCGGTTTACCTCAGAGTGCCATTCATACTACCCATTAATAAAACATCTGTTTCATTTTCGCCTTCTGGTGTGAGTGTACGTACAACTAATTGTTCCAAAGCACCATGAACAACCTCATATAGTTTTCCATACTTCCAAATCTGTATCACATGAAAGAAACTAATTAAGCAGAAGTGTAGCACAGAAAGATAATATATATTTGTACATGAAAATTTTCCAAATTAATCTATTTATCCTTTCAAGGTTATAAACTAGTCATGAGAAGAGACAGCATTTAATCATGCAAGAGATCAATTCTAGACTTAAGCGTAAAACAATCATGTAGGAGACCTATACTAGACATAAGCGTATCCAAATCTCTATTGGTTTTTACCAGTCAAGCCTGCTCTTATGAGTTTGATTGCCAAGAATCAAATCCCAACTACCAATTAATTGATTTTGGCAATCCACAAAAAGCCTAGTAGTTTTATTTTTGGCTGGATAATGATGAGAAGGTATATATATATACATACATATACATATATATATATATATATGTATATATATATGTGTGTGTGTGTATATACATATATATATATACATATATATATATCTATGTGTGTGTGTGTACATATATATATATATATAACTTTTTTTGATGAATAATGAAAGATTCTATAAAAGGTAAGGAGAAGGAAAAAAG
The DNA here is from genome assembly GCA_031762675.1 of Pachysandra terminalis. Lineage (NCBI taxonomy): Eukaryota > Viridiplantae > Streptophyta > Magnoliopsida > Buxales > Buxaceae > Pachysandra > Pachysandra terminalis. Next base: position 7,260 of record JAUPMG010177674.1, read on the forward strand.
CATAGTGGTTCCCCAAGTAGGGGAACCAAAAAACTGAAAAATAAAATACAAGACAATCAACAACCAATGTATCATGTCCTCAGACGGATCCCCAAAATAGCTCAAGTCTAGCCACCTCGTTCACCGATCTAGTTACTTGTCCAAACGAGATGTTCAGCCTCGAACTCAATGCCTGAGCCAACAAAACCATATGAATGAACCACCATGGACATAACCCTGTAGGACTCATCTATGAGATCACTGAAAAAGAATCGCCCTCCACCTTTAACATACTAAAGCCCTGAGCTCTAGCCCCCCTCAGCCCAGTGACTAATGCCTATCTCTCAACTCGAGTAGAATCTCCCTCTGCGACCGGTCCTGAGAATGCATGAAGAATATGGCCATGATTATCCCTAAAGACCACCGACCACAAAAAGCCTAGTAGTTGAGCAAACTAAAATGAAGGAATATGGCAAAGAAACATATCCAAATACAAATTAACCACAAAATGAGAATATATATCCACCGCAATGAAAATGTAACTGGACCAGCTGATGGGAAATAGAGATCCTCTAATCAAGGGAGAGTAATAGCCACGGTATTTAACCAGATTTTCCAACACATGGCATAAACTCACCAAACATCTGCTTCTTGACTTGACTGGAAAGTGGAAACTAGCAAGTTGCTACACTAGAACCTCTCTCTCACCATCACCATAACACAAATTAACTCCATGACAACATTACATAATAAATCTTAATCCCCTCAGAATTCTAAAAAGTCTGATGAACAATAGAGCTAGAGAGCTAGGGAGAAGAATCACTTCCGCATCATTATTTTCATTAATATCATCATCATTGGATGATATCATTAAGTGCCACAGTTTCAAACTTCTTTGCACTCATACAAGTGAAGAAGTAGAATTTTGAAGCAGCTACCCATAAGTATGTCACTCTCATTGTGACTAAGCTCACGTTCTCTATTATATTTTTGCGTACAAACCAACAAATACAAAGAGAGACGGAGAGATGCGAAGAAACAAGAAAGCTTTCAGAGGACTAAGGGATTGATGAGTTCGATTTAAAAGTTATGAAAAAGAAAAGTAAGAGGGTGAGATCAGTTTGAAATGACTACCTTTCTATTCCTCCCTTGGTTTTCTTCTCTTCTTCTCTCCTCTATCTTCACAAGTAGTAACATGGGATCACACCCATAAGGCTTGATATTGTATAGTCATTCTCATTGTTGTTTTTTCTCATCTCTTTTCTCCCATCATCTTCAAACTAATGGCCAGATTGGTTCATTTATAGGATTATAAGAACTGTTGTGGGATAATCAGACAGGATCTAATAAATGTAATGTATGTGACTTTTACCAATTCAAATTTGAAAGGAGTGTGAATGTAACCTTTTTATCTTTCATTTCCTAAGAAAAAGCGGCTACTAACATTAAAGATTCCATACCAATTATGAAGTGTGTATAAAATCATTGCAAAATGTTGCCTAACAGAATCAAGGTGTTGGGAACAGCAAGGTTTTTTTTATCGGGATCGGGGACCGGACAGGACATAGCTGGAACCGGTCCGTATCGGCAGTCCGTCCCGGTACAAAAGTACTAAACTGGCAATCAAATTTTTAAAAAAAAGGATCGGTTGTACCGGTAGCTGAAAAGGTGGTACCAGTCCAGATCAATACTGGTCTGGACAGTCCAGTCCACAAATTTAAAAAAATAAATAAATAAAAAATAAAAAACATCAGATTGGTTGTACCAGTCACTGGACCGGTTGTACCAGTTCAGTCCAAAACCTCATGATACAAAAGAATGTATTGCGGTCCGGTCCCAATACGCAAGGTTTTAAATGTCGATGTCGCTGGTCATGTCGCTAAGACTGACCAGCAATATGTTGGCACATGGGGAAAATGTTGCCCAGATTTCAAAAAAATGGGGAAATTTACTCCAAATGCATTTTTTTTAAATAAAACCTTAGATTATGTCTAAATAAATACATAAACACACTAGAATACACCATAATATGTTCAAAACAACACATACAACATAAATTGTAATGTAAACAACTAACATTCATTCAACAAAGCATAATATAAATAACTTGACATAATATAAATGATCATAAAGAAAACAATAAAGTAGATGTTCAATGACCCACAAGTCACAAATAGTCAAATACAATAATGATTCAAATCCACAATGAATGCCGTGAACATAATTACCAGAGCGTAGAGCGAAAACGAGAGCGAGAGCGTGAGAGCATCAATTTAAAAAATACACGAGATGTAGAGCGCCTTTGGAGCGTTCTAATATATATATATATATATATATATATATATATATATGCATAAATTATATTATTATTGTATGAAATAATAATAATAATAATAATGAAAGTTTGAGTTATAATATTTTAAAACTTTTTTTGGTGTACTATTTATTTGTAGATATAAAAAAACAATTGTATATTTGTTTTAATTATAAATTTTTATTTTAATTATTAACATCAATAAAGTTAAAAAAAAAAAAAGAAACAAAGAGGAGAAAAATAAAGGGACGTAATAAATCAATAATAAACTCTATCAAAGTAATACATAGGAGAAGGAGAAGAGATATTTACTAAGAAGAGAGAGTGTGTAATAAATGAAAGAGGGGACAAAAAAAAAGAAACTTTACATGAAAGGGACGAAAAGCTTTAAATGAGAGATGAAAAAGTAATATAATAAGCGTATGAGAGAGAAAGAGAGAAACGAAAGAGAAAATATAGGCTTTTTCACTTTAGTGCGTTTGAGAGCGCGTTTTCTATGTAGTAAATCCGCGCTCTTACCATTTCAAATCCGCGATAAATAAATGTTTTTGTGTACAGAGTGCAAATCCGCGGTTTTAGAGCGGGAACGTTACACTCGATACACGGTGTCTAAGGCCGTGAAGGCTTGGAATCAACGCCATCATTTCTGCACTGACTACTGCCATAATATGCACTCTCCACATAGTTACAGTACTGTGGCCAGCTCATAAGTTGATGATACCACTACATTTACTGATTAACATATCTGTGGTAATCATCAATACTCATCTGCATAAGTATCCCCATGGGTGGATACTGGAGATAATGAGTACTCATAACTGTAACAGCAAAAGGTGGATAGGGATATGTCTGTGGATCATATCCTGGGGGTGGGGAGTATGGGTATCCCCCTCCACTAGAATCTACA
>JAUPMG010177685.1:0-10458 GCA_031762675.1 Pachysandra terminalis
AGTTGTTAAGATCACATGTGAGTTGCTATTAATGTTAGTGGTTATGATATACGATCCGCGGTCTAGCAATAGATCCCAAAGGTCTCACCTCGTGATCCGTGCCTTTCCACCTTGGGATATGAGTCACCGGGATCCGGGGCGTGACAAAAAGTATTATACAGATTGGTCAAATGAGTAAAACTATCTGAACCGAACAATATTTATGGAAACAACTATTAAGTCATCTAAACCAAAACCAGATCAAGTGTACTACAATATGATGGTTGGATTCAAGTAGGAAATTTTTCAAACAAGTAACATACACAATACTATAAGGAAATCAAGATGAAAGATAAACAAATTAACAACTTGATAAGATAGAGAAGCAGAGACGAATAATAAAACAGAGAAAAAGATGTTGAGAACAGAAACAAATCAAAAACTCGATAGATTATACCACAACTTGATAAGATATAGAAGCAGAGAATATATTTGTCTGAATTATTTGGCAGTGTGTGATAGATTGTAAAAACAACCATAGTGTCACCATTGAACATAGATTTGGAGAAAGAAAAAAAAAGTTTCCATTTGAGAAGCAATTAAAATCAAGGTGTCTGGCATCTCGCCCCAATGAATAGCCGTGTGTTAGCAGAGATTAGGAAGACCAATGGACATGCTTTACTAACATTATGAAACCTATAGGTTTTCTATGGTTTTAAGCATTCAACAAAAGAGCAATGGGTTGCTCGAGAGATCGAGTATTCAAAATTAGAATAATTAAGATAAGAAATCACCATAAAAAAATAATCTATATATATATATAAAGAGAAGATGAATAGTCCATCTCACCAGTAAACACAAAGATGAGAAACCAAGTTGAGCTCCACCGGAGACTCTAAATAGAGAGATGCGTTTCGCTGCTCGAGAGATCGAGTTTACAAAATCAGAGTAAATAAATTAGAAAGAAAAAGAAAAAGAAAAAGAAACAGAAGATGAACAGTCCATCTAAAAGATGAGAAATGAAGTTGAGTACCACCGCAGACCCTAAATCACATTCCGGCAAAAACATCGACTTCTCTGAAATCTAAAACACTATGGAGAACAACTGAAATCTGCTACTTTAACATTTAAGACTCCGTCAGTATCTACAACAACACTTGGAGATGTGTGGCGCCCATTTGAGGCTATCGCAACATCCTTATCAGTATACCCGAGGAAACCATTGGGTTTAAGAGAGAGATGCGTTTGGGTTGCTAGAGAAAGAGTGCATTTGGAGAGTGGATATGTTTGGTATAACAATCGTGAGAGATTTATTGTGGTTTTTAGAGAGATGTTTGAGAAGAGGATAAGACGTTATGGGTTTAAATGTGTCTTTAATTTAGTGGGCCACATCAGCAGATGATGTGGAGCACCTATAAATCAAGAGAATCCATTTAAAAACTCTCCTAAAAGTTAATGCTTAACAAACCAATTACTATATATTATATAATAGATTTGTTGTTATGTTACTTATATTTTTATAACTTTGAGTACTTCAATTTAGTTATTGTTATGTAACTTTATTTTTATATTTTTGATGATACAATATTGTTTATTGAAATTAAATTTCAGTTTTTTATATTTAAAAAAATTACCACGTGCAATGCACGTGCATGTTACTAGTAATAATAAAATAATCGGGCACAATTAAGATGCTAAGCAAACGCAAGGACTGTCCGTCACCTTCATGTAGACTGGCAGGTGAGAGGGGAAATGCCTTTCACAATTTCTCGCATACAACAACGAGCTCAAATGTTCTTAGTTATTCTACAGAGTCTAAATCGAAATCTAGGATTTTTCTTCCACTTTCTGAAGAACTCAATCGAATTTGTCTTCACAAAGTCATATGTTCTTAGATTAACAATCGATCAGCCGATGATCTATGGCAGCATCTCCGGCGACGGCGACGGCATATGGAGGAACTTTAGCAGTTTCCGTCTTGAATTCCAATAACCTGAAGGGTCTTATTCTCTCCGTCGTATCTAGTGTTTTTATTGGATCAAGCTTCATCATAAAGAAGAAAGGTTTGCAGAAAGCCGGCGTGTCTGGCCCAAGTGCCAGTAAGCATAAAGCCTAACCCTAAATAATACGAAAAGTTTTTTAATGTTTGTGTTCTCTATTATTTTATATTAATGATAGAAATCTTGTTATGGTCTGTATTTTTAAGGCGTTGGAGGATACGGTTATCTGTTAGAGCCGCTTTGGTGGCTAGGAATGGTTACCAGTAAGTTTTTTTCTGTTGCATTTGAATTCTGTAACATTGTCTATCATTGTTGATTTTGGACAAGGTTTTCGCCTGTGATTTCGCCTGTGATTTTGCCAGGGGGGTCCTGGCGAAATTTGGATATGTCGGCGACATTTTGCCATGTCGCAGAATGAAAATTAGTTACATTTCACTGGCATGCTGCGAAATTTAAAACCATGATTTTGGAGTGTAGTGAAGGATAGTTGGGTATCTTAATAATTTATTAAATGTGTGTGGCAGTGATTGTTGGAGAGATTGCAAATTTTGTTGCATATATTTTTGCTCCTGCTATGCTTGTAACGCCACTCGGTGCATTGAGTATTATTGTTAGGTAAAACCGAACTCTGCTTGGATTTTGGTTATAATGAATTATGAAGCTGATTTAGTGGCTATGATGAACAATTTGTTGGTTTTGATGGTACCTATTGATATGGGCAGTGCTGTTCTAGCTCACTTCTTATTGAAGGAGAAATTGCAGAAATTGGGGGTACTGGGGTGTGCACTTTGCATGGTGGGATCTGTTGTGATCGTTCTTCATGCCCCTGAGGAACATAATTTGAACTCAATACAGGAAATCTGGGAACTAGCGACCCAACCTGGTGTGCTGATGAATTTCTTTTACCTTTCAGTGTCTTGTTCTCTTGTTTTCCGGTTATGTCTCATTGTTTGATGTGTTTCTTCCAGCATTTCTTTTGTACACAGCGGCAGCGGTAGCCATTATATTGGTACTTATGTTGCATTGTGCTCCACGCTGTGGGCAGACAAACATAATGGTTTATATTGGTATATGCTCTGTAAGTGGATCTTTGACGGTAAGTAGTTATAATCTTGTATTGGAACCCTAACTGAAATATCACATGTACTAGGCCCATGCATCTATTTTCTTGAAGTCCACAATATTCGAATTCATTTATGGACTCAGTTCATTTTATGCACAGTAATAGGTTGAACTGTTTAAATGGCATGTGCATGTTAGAATAGTATGCATTGTAGCAAGTTCATGCTTATTGATGGTTAATGTACTATATGTGCTGCAATAATAAGGCATTTGTGAGATTCGTGGAAGGGCCTCCTTACTCCAATGAGCTATCTTATCATGTCATGCAGGTTATGAGTATAAAAGCCATAGGCATTGCAATAAAACTCACATTAGAAGGTATAAGCCAGGTTGGATATTTCCAGACATGGATATTTGCAATGGTTGCAATAACCTGTATCATTACTCAGTTGAATTATTTAAATAAGGTCAGTACCATTCCATTTACTCATCACAGTTTGTTATCTGTTTCTGTATTCAATACGTATGAGAACTAAACATTTTTTTTTTGTTAGAGGTCATCAGGGATTCTCTTTGGTGTGCTGAAACTGTATGCAATTTTTATTGAATTATTTGAGGTCAACATCTTACTGAGTAATGATGCATCATCGCTCAAATAGTAATGAAAGTGAAGAGATATACTTTTGAACAGTTGCTTCTTGGAAGAGGCAGTTATATAAGATAACTAATGTACATTGACAATTATCAATACATCAAAAGAGGTTTTTTTCCCTCCTACTCCTTATTCTTCTTTTGGGAGATACAAGCAACTTTGTGTAGTGTTGAGCACGTGGAGAGAAGACATGTTAAATGAAAATAGATAATTTCTTTTTTTCTATTCTCTGTCACTAGTGCACTGAAGCAGTAGGATGTTGTCAATTATTTTCTAATTTCTGTCATTAGCGCATAGAGTCTGTAACATGTTAAATTATGCTAAGCTTGCATAATTGTCATCGTGAGAAAGCTGTCTACCATGTTACTTTTTCGTGGAGGGATTTCTCTCTTTTGTTGTCTATGAAATGCAAGGAATAATGGTCTTTTTACTGGATGACAACTCATCGTATTATTTTACATGTTACGTTTTCGTGGAGGGATTTCTCTCTTTTGTTGTTTATGGCATGCGAGGAATAATGGTATTTTTACTGTATGACAACTCATTGGATTACTTTAACCGTGCTTCATTTATGATAATTAATTTCCACTTTTGTGGATCCTATATGGAATCAAAATGAGAAAGCAACCTATGTTGCAGTTTCGCTAGCATATCCAACGTTTCTAATTTCATGTTTGATAAGTAACTTCTTATTTTCCTTTTTTTTTTTTAATCTTCTATGGTTGAAAGATCGTTAGACTTTGGCATTCCAGTGATTTTTGATATATGGATGCCATTTTCTAGTATTCTAAAAACCTGGAATGCAGTTTGAGAATCATTACTTTGCTTAATATTTTAATGAATTGTCAAAACTACATTGAAATTAGAAAATCCTGATGTTGGGGTTGAATTGAATAAGGTTAGAAATTGTACGCTTGTAGGATTCGTATATAAGCAAGTTGAATTAGATATTCTCAGGGTTCTAAAAATCAACTTGATGCCTAAAATTTTGCAATAAACTAAAATCTCTTTCTACTGTTATCATAAAAAGTAAAAAGTAATTCCTTTTGCCAGTGATCCATCCATTCAAACTGAATTCTAATCGTAATTTTAAAACTGCTAGAAGGTAGAATTGCTGTCAATGTTGACCATAATAAGTGGTTTTCATAAATAACGTTACAGAGTTACAGTCAAAGTAATCACTTTAGCGAAAGCTGAACTTTGGTGGTGACCTCTCACATCACTTTGGAGAAGGCTGAATTTTGATGGTGACCTCTCACAATGCATTTCTTAAGCAGTCATTTAGACATTTTTTTGATTCCATTGAGTGTTTTAGTCGCGGTTTTAAATTTCACTGGCATGCCACGACGTGCTGGCGAAATGTCGCTAATTTTGAAGTTGGTGGTATGAAATTTAGGGGGAATTCGCTGAAATCCCCCTTTGTCGCTTTATTTTGGCGAGATGTCACCAAGATAGTGGAAGTTTTTGCACGTGTCTGCAGACACGTACGAAACTTGAGTCGATTTTCCCCTTTTAAAGGGAGAATTCGCGGAAATGTCACCACATTTCGGCAACATCTCCACGAAAGCAACTCCTTCCCGAAATTTTGAAAAAAAGGGTGTAAAATCCATAATTTCTTCTAATTCTTCTCTTCTCTTGGGATTTTAACTTATTGTGTCATTGTGATTGTTGTTGTGTGTGACAAAACTACTTGTTATTGACTTATTGATCATTGATCTATGATTCTATGATGAACGAATTAATGATCACTTCACTTGAAGTCTTGAACCTGATTAAATAGGGTCATATTTTGACTTCTTTTTGTGTCTATAAATTAATCATTTACATGTAAACTTTATTTTTCTCTTACAGGGTACGTGACTGATTGCATCCATACTTGCCTAACTATGTGTAAATGTATATGTATGCATTTGTTTTTTGCATATTTTAGGTTTTTAGGCGTATTTTAACCTCATTTAAACCCTAAAAAAATTGGATCAAAATTGCCTTGTTTACTATACATTTCCCCACTTTTCTCTAACCTGGCGAAATATTTCGGCAGACCGGTAAAGTCTTCCTCCATGCCAGCAACATTTTGCCGGCATGCGGCCGACATTTTGCCAGAAATTCTGGCGAAATCGAAATTTAGAATCTTAGTTTTAGTAAGATCTAAAGACAGGCTATTACTTATTAGATTTGATATAGTTGACCTGGCATTTCCATATTTTATGCATCATTTCTAAATTTTTTTAGTAAAAAATTCAGAGAATGGTGGTAGCATTTCCTAAAATGTTATATAGTTGGTGGAGAGGCAGAGGAGCTGGAACATTTACAGTTTGCATTTTATGTGATGCCTCCCATACTCAGCTACGTGTTTTGAGATACTTTGTGAGTTACTTTGAACTGCTTTCAGGTTTTCGAATTTATCTGTCATACAAACTTTTCTAGGGGTAGGTGATGTGGCCAACATACAGTGCTAGCTAGTAATTTAGGTTATAGGGTGGTTCTCTGGCCTCTGTTTATTTGGGATTGCTGTATGCTGCTTATGAGAAAACATCAGTATGGGATAAGGTGGTGGAGAGGTTTGAATGGACACTGGCTCTTTGGAAGCAAGTCCTTTTGTCAAAGGGTGGTAAGATTACACTTACCATAGCTCCTTGCTGAGTCTTCCCACTTGTACAATTCCAACTTTGGTGGCTGACCAGTTTTTTTCTTTTTTGGAAAGGGTAAGTTCCAATTGTATTAAAGAATAATGAGAAAACAAAAGAGCAGTTACAAGCCACACCTAGTGGCCACAATCAGGGTCAGCAATCCGACCATCATGAAAAGTCCAGACACAGAAACCAAGGGCTGGCCAGTATCCCACAAGAGGAGCAGGTCAACTAGGCCCGTAAAAACAACAGGGAAGTGCCAACAACACCACAGCAGAGAAACAGTACAACAGCACAACCATCAGACAAACTCAGCACAGCTCAGCAGCAACACAGTGCAGTAGAATACCACAGCAGCTCAGCAAGATGGTCCAGCAGAATCACATCCAGGCATCCCAGGGTAATAATCCCAGAGATGGAGCAAACCAATGATGGTATACTCCAAAAATGCATCCAAAGCTTCAGCAGAACCCCAATCAGCACCAGTTGGAGGGGATTATGAGGGACCTTTTATGTAATGGAGACTTTGATGCTTTTAAATACCATCTAATGGATTATAAATCATGTGCAAGTTGAAAGAAGAGGAGGGACTGGGCTTTTGCCCTTTCTCTAATGAATAAGGCCTTGCTAGGCAAATGTTTACGGAGATTTGGTGAAGAGAGAGGAAGCTTGTGGCAAAGTATTGTCTCCTTGAAGTAGGAGACTAATAGGAACAGATGGAAGCTATGGGATTGATATTTGGAAAGTATAATAAAGGTGGTAAACTCGTTTCTCCCAAAGACTAGATCTGTGGTGGTCTCTGGATCGGTGTTGTTAAAGGCGGTTGCCTAGACTGCCTATGTGACTAGGCGGTTTTCCTAGGGATGAGGTGATCTTAGCCTAAGCAAAGTATGCCTAGGCAACTGCCCCAACTACTAGGTGATCGCCTAGGAGAGAGTTTGACCTGTGCAGTCACATAGATTAACTAATGTTATTTTTTTTTGTTTTAACTATATTATATGTTATACTTTATTATTATTAGCTATTGTTTCTATTTAATCAATTTTTTAATGCAAGTATAAAAGTCCTCATGGCTTTTAGTGTTACGACAGTATAGATTTGTTGATCAACCAGATGCCCCCAAATCCTATTTCCTCTTCTCCTTTCTCCTCTCCCTTGATGTATTTTTCTTTGATGTTTTCAAATACAAAACCTGTCCAACCCCTTTTTTGTGGCAAATCTCTCTCTCTCTCTCTCTCTCTCTCTCTCTCTCTCTCTCTCTCTCTCTCTGTATATATATATACACACACACATATACTGTAAATGCCTTTTTTTCCTTTTCGAAACTCGGATGGGGCTCATTTCAGCCTCCCTTACTATTTTTTTTTTTAATGTCAATTAATTTTTCTGTTTTTTTTTATACTATTAATTAGTTTAATTACAGCTTTTTTTTTTTTTTTTTTCCCTCTTGTTTTACAATATGATTGCTAGATGGATACATCATGGTTGGCATTCTTGCTGACTGTTGCTTCGTCAAATAAGGTTTTTATAATCCTATAACCTTAATTTTTAGTTGGATATCATTTCATTAAAAAATTTTCAACTTTATTATGTAATTGCTTATCATATTAAGCTGTGTAGGTAGGAATCATGTCATATTAACTAATATGTTCAAACTAGTGCATATGATGCTTCTATACATGTATTATGTGTGATTGCTTTAGTCTAGAAATTTTTTTTTTCATACTTGTCGCCTAGGTGATAGACAGGTCTGTCACCTAGCTTTGCCTAGGCATTACCAAGTTGCATTCAATCATTTAGACCTGTGGAAAACTTCATAAAGAAGGGGGACAGGATTTGTTGGAATCTAGTGTGTAGTAGGAAGTCTTTTCTCAGCGAGATTGACTAGTGTAACAGATTGTTCATCATCATTTATGAGGGTCTGATAAAACGTGAGGAGTTATAGGAGAGTGTGGGTGAAGGACTCATTTGGAAAATGTTCTGTTTAATCATTCTATAGGGATTTGGTGGGAACATCTGATATGTCCTTGACCAAAATTTTATGGGCTTTAAAGATCACTTTGAAAGTAGTGTTCTTTGGATGGCTTGCAGTAGTTGACAAACTTTGAAAATAGCATCCTCCAGAATCTTGCTTCTTGCAAACCAGTTAGCTATGCTATTAGGTCAATCACTCTCGAGATAACAAGATGTTTATCCCATTCGCCAGTACTCTAGCCAAATAATCCGGGTAGCTATGTCTGTGGCTTGGTAATCCAAGTAACTATCTTAGATAAGTTTTCTTTTGCCACCAGTGAGCCTAATTATTGTTGTTTTGCCTCTTTGTTCCCAATTGACATTGTGAATACGTTACCGCTAATGGCATCATCCTTTCCAATTGGCCCATTATAGACATGTATAGTTCGGCCTAGCTGACTTCTAAGTACAATGCCAATCCCTGGTGGACTGGGGTTCATTAAGGAACATTTATCAAAGTTTAGCTTAACCGTTCTGGTTTCTAGGTGATTCAGTATTTGTAAACCCTCTCTGCTTGAGGCAAGCTTGGATAATTACATTCCGTTTTCTTTTTTGATGAATGATGAAAGGCTTCATTAAGTCTAGAAAGAAAAACGTACAACTACAAGGGAGCTCTAAGTTTGTGGATCCCAAAGAAAAAATAAAAACAATAAAAGGATTGTTACCTCCCCTTTGAAATTTGCTCCTCTTGTCTGTGAACATTGTTTGAGTCTCCAATCTGCTTACTTTCTCCTTCCCTTTTGTCACTTGTCTTTACTTTCTCAAAAGAACTTTGGCCGTCAACAATTAGCTTTGATTGAAAAGCATGATCAATTGATTTATCAGAATGATGATTTAGCCTTTGCTCATGGACTTCAAGTGATCCCATTAACTCACTAACAATCAAAGAAGAAAGTTCGGAGGGTTGCTCAGTTGGTAAGGGAGAATAGGGGATTGTGTGAGTTAGGCGCACGGTCTCAAGTTCGATTCCCCAGTTGGGTAGGTTCGGATTTAAGTGGGAGGTCGTGGCGGTGGGTTGCTGCGCAAGCCTCCTACTTGGGATTAGTCGGGCCTAAGGCCCGGACACCAAGTTATCAAAAAAAAAAAAACAATCAAAGAAGAAAGTTCTTTTGAGTTTTGACTCTTCTATGACTCCAACAATAGTCATATTTGGCAGGAAGGCTGATAAGTTTTTCAACAATCTTTGTTCAGAAATGTTTTCTCCATTCGATCTCATTTGATTTACTATTGCTACAAATTTAGAAAATACTTCTTTATACTTTCAGAATCTTTCATATGCAAGTTTTCTAATTGTCTATGAAGAGATTGAAGCTTGTTGGTTTTTACCTTCTCATTACCTTTGAATTCATTCTTGAGGAGATCCCATGCATCTTTGGCTCTGGTGGCTCCAATAATCCTTGTAAAGAGAGCTTCATACTTCGGGACTACCACCTTTAAGGGAGGTAGAGTTCAGCATTGAGTTAGTGCCTGGCACTATTCCGATTTCATTGGCTACCTATCGAATGGCACCGATGGAGTTGAGAGAACTCAAGGAACAACTAGATGGGTTGATGAAATTTGGATTTATTAGGTCGGCTTGGGGAGCACCGGTAATCTTTGTGAAGAAAAAGGATGGGTCGATGAGACTTTGTATCGACTATAGGCAATTGAACCGGGTTACTTTCAAGAACAATTACCAATCATGGTTCTAAATATCGTATCGTATCGCGGGTGATACATATCGTGTATCGAGCCACTCGATACGATACTCCAATGCACGATACTAAAAAAAAACAAAGTATCGCGCGATATGGTAACTTTATCGACCGTATCGCGTGATATGAGTTGATACTCTCGATATTTTTAATTTATCGAGAGTATCGGTCGATACTGTCCATAAAAAAAAAATTCAGACGAGAGCTGTTTACTCTCATTCTTCTCGACAGTTCTTCTTAACCAAAAACCTAATTGCAAAACCATCAAAACCCAATCCAATCCACTGATTTTTGATCTAGAATCTTGGGGTTTTGTTTGCAAAACCTTAAAGGTTGTGAATCAGTTGAAGAGAAAAGGAGAGAGAGAGAGAGAGAGAGAGAGAGAGAGAGAGAGAGGCGTTACGACGTACCTTGTGGCTGGTGCTACG
>JAUPMG010177706.1:0-10458 GCA_031762675.1 Pachysandra terminalis
TAGTTTTATTTTACTTTCTGTTGTTTTCTGTTTGAAGAATGTTATGTGATGGATATTATTTTTATAACACTACTTTTATATACTTAATCTTATATAATTTCCTTCTTAACTTTAATGATTTTGGCTACATATTGTTTATCCACTCCCATCTGGATATAGGGTTAGAGTTGCAAACTAGATTTGGGGATTTCAATGAGATCTCTAGATTTGGTTCGTGACACAGGGCCACCGGTGCATCAGTGCCTACCGATGGATCACAAGATGTGGATCCCAAATCCATTCTTGGGTTTCCCAAAAGTCGTCAAAACGAATCCAATAGGTCTTGAGGCACACAAATCAATATGACACATGCAAATCCTTCACAATTCGATTAAACAAACAAACTCTCAATGCATTCAAACCCAAAACCAAATCGAAATCATCTAACACACAAACATATGAAATCTGAACTCAACAACACCTTATTCGGATTATACAGAAAATGAGACTTACCTTCTCCTTGGGCTGCAATCCAGATCTGAGTTGCTTCTTCATCCTTCCATCTCCTCCAGTCCTTCTTCTTCTAATTTCTTTCTTTCCTTCCTCTTCTCTTTCTTTCACTCCTTAGGACGGCTGGGGTTTTGCTTATTGTTTCTTTTCTATTAGTTTCTCCTATATCTCAATCCAAAACAAAAGGGACAGTTGAGGGAGAGTTTATGGAAGATTTCCGTCCATCCTCTCACTCCACACACCTTCTCACGTTTCTCTTCATCAACTAATAATTTAGCTTTTCACCCTATTCCCCAAAGGCTACATTAATTACCAATAAACCCCAATTCTCCTATAATTGTTTCAGAGCTAGACTAATGTTCTATTTATTCATTTGTTGCCCTTATTAAATCCTGAAAAACACCCAACTAGGTCACATACTATTTGTTATTATTATTACCAGCAATCATGAATTAAATTTATTAGGCTTGGGTCCTTACAACCTACCCTCCTTAAAAGGATTTCGACCCCGAAATTAGTATGGTGTAAATCCCTAGATCAACAACCTTTACTCAACTAACAAATCTCAATCAGATATCTCAACTTTCTAGTATGTGCTTCAATTGACTTGGAACACTTCCAGTCAGTCCTAGGGTAGTCTCCCTATCTCATTTCATTACACTACAGTATTCAATACCAATGGAAGTCCAACAAACAGTTCACACAATAACAACAAACAAAATGCATTCACCCAAGCCATAGGTTGGAATACCAAATCAATCTTGCACATATGCATAAAACATTCCTTCATTGGATACCAAAATTTCAAACACATAGTATTACAATCCATAGGAGTTTCAATCACACGCTAGGTAGTCACAGCTACCACTGCACACTAGAGATCAAACAAGACAAGGTCCTATATCAACTAAGAAAACATCAAAACAATTAGGGCTATCTCCCACCTCAAGCTACTAACAACTCCGGGATCTCAATCCCCTACTCCTCCTGCTCCGATTCCATTGTGCTAGCTGTCTATGGCTCCAGCACAGGTGAAGGTACTCAAGGTGGTGGTGGACTCGCATCATCAGTCCTGCTACAGGACTAAGCTATCTTGTGCAGATAACCCATAACCTTCTTCATTGCCCTCTCCCAAGTGAACTTGAGCTCTCGGACCTAAGCTCTTGGACCTCAGTCATGGCTTCGTCAGTGGTCCTCTGCAAGGTCGTCGTGCTCCTCTCTGGAGACTCTAGTCTGGCCTCAATGGAGTTGTCCCTTCTTGCAAAGTAAGGGGCCGAAAAACGTGCTGCTGGAGCTGATGTGGATGCCTCATACTGGGGTGCTGCTGGACCCTCTGGCTGCAGTGGTGGCACATCCTGCTGCGCTCTCTCTCTCTCTCTCTCTCTCTCTCTCTCTCTCTCCTCATTCTCTCTCTCCCTTGCCTGGTCTCCTCTGGCTGAAGTGGTCTGATACCCATCCCGACAATGTTAACGTTGGAGCACGAGCGCACCTTCTCCCCATCCCTCGGCGAAGGCATCTGTACTTCCCACTTCCTTGCCAAGGCAATCATCAGGTAAGCAAAGGGCAACTGACTCTTCTTCTTCGGGTTCTTGATGAACCAGATAATGTGCTTCAAAATCAAGCTAGGCAAAAAAGACTGTTGTCCAAGGGATAACTGGTTCAGGGTCTGAACCATGTGAGAGGCAAGGTTGGTGGTATTTCCCGATCTAGGGTAAACACTGCAGATAAAGATGTTATGAAGGATGCAGTAAAGGGGCAACATGGCAGTTGCTGGAAGAGCATTGCCATCCCTCCATGAAGCTACATCTCCACAAAGTCTACGGATCATTGCATCCCATTCTACGGTCTCTAACTCCGGTAAATAAACCATCGATGGGTTCATGGATAAACCCATGATCTTCACTACCAAAGGTACAGTCAGGCGGTGGGCTTGTCATCAATCTTGAAATTTATAAACATACCTCGCTCATTGCACGAGGTCATGGATGCGTACATGAACTATGCAATGGCCGAGTAGGCACACCCGCCCCAGTACAGAATGGGCAGCCATCCCACACCTACCAAGATGTCGACCACTCCGTAGGTCCTAACATGCTCGATCTTCGTCGACCTCTCAGTGATGACTTGCTGGTTGAAGAATGTGTGGGTAATGGCCTTCTCAACCTCCAATGGTTGCTGAGGTGCTTGTGCCTTAGGTTCCGAGTTCGAACTCTCATCCTCATTGGTGATTTCTTCCCTAGCTTCACGCACAGGCTCCGATGATGGTTGGGATGAGCTAGCACCATCTCTCCGAGCCTTCATGGTTGCTGCCCTAGTCCTCTTCAGGGGATCTAGCTTGCGGGTTTTCTTGACTCTAGGCATTACGAGGTTTAGGGGAAAATGATCAAGGAAGTTATGGTTCTAGGAAGCTCAAGAGATAAAAAGAGGAAGAGATTTTATGGTTTGAACTGAATTATGGGAGAAAAGTATAATTTATAGTGCGTTTTGGACCTCACGGGTTCAGTACGCCCGCACCAACCACTGGTGTACCGGTGGGTACCGACCAGGGTACTGACGCTCTAAAAAGGTCCCAAAATTTTATATTTTTAATTCTTTGTAATTCGTTAACTTAATTTTTTTCTTTTATAAATTAAATTCATAATTATCACATCCAAAATTAATTAATTCTCATCCAAAATAATTTATTTCCAATTCCATTCTCTATCTGGACCGGGTCAACACCAGGATTACACCTCAAATTAAAATTTGCAGTTACAATACTATACTTATATTTGACTCAACCATAGCTAAATTTCATGTTATTCCATACTAAGGGCTCCATGCTATTTCCCTTCTTCTAATTACTTCTACTCTATTCCAAATTATTGTCAATCACTCAGTAATCAAACTTGGGAATACTCACTCATAATTAAATACGTAATGTCTTTTATTAATTCTCCATACTTATACTAACTCACCTTCCTTTTCATAAATTATAGGGCTAAATTTATTTGCAACTACATTGTCCCTTATATTTATGGAGGTACTTGGTCAATATTAGGATTTTACACATATACATAAGTCTTGGCATTCACAACAACGTGAGTTCCTGGTGGTTAGAACCCTTTGGACCTCCCAACACAATGCACTCACCAAACAATACATCTTACATCCCTAAAGTTCATTCCCAAGACCTTCAGAAATGGTGGCCAACCATCCTTCAGTGTTCTTTTGGAATGGATACCTTAAGGTGTACAATCAACACTCCTCATCCTCACATATCTAAACCCTTAATATTCTATTCCTCCTACAAATATACAATCTTAATATCCTCGCAAATAATTCTAGCATCTATAAATCAACCATTCTTTCTATTTCTGACTCTTAAACCATTACTATTTTTAGATTCCTAATAAATCCTTAGATTCACTAACATTCTAGTCCCAATCTGACTCAGGCAGACTTAGAGAACTCAGGTATGACCTAAGTTGAAAACTTTCTGAAAGGCTTTAGATTTGAATAATCCTTATGCCCTGATACCAATCTGTCATGCCCCAAAACCAGTAGCTCAGATCCCTATGCGGGAGGCAAGGATCTCGAGGCGCGACCTTCGGGTTCCCAAACAAGGAACGCGGATTGTCATATCAAACCACAAGTAATAAAAGCAAAATGTATCACTATCATTAAATATTCAAAGTGCGGAAGTCAAAGAAATAAAGTTACATGATCTCTTGTGACTTCAGGAGAGTCACAAGTACAAATATGCTATTACAATAATGACAATCAAAACACCATAATTTCGTAAATGACAATTACACCCAACATCATCCACCAGGAAGTAGGTGCTGTCTCTAAGAGAATCAACATCAAATCCCTGACGGTTCTCATTCCACCTCAACCAGCAACATAATAAGTCGCGTGAGCTTGGAATGCCTAGTAAGACCATATCTATCGTCCATCCTTATAAGATACCATTAAGCAAATGAAACTTAAATCAATCGAATTCAATAACATGGTATATACAAAAATCTAACAATAATGAATTACTGGATGATAAATGATATGTATGATATGATGACATGCGGATGCTCTAAAATGATATGCTCAGACAAGGAATGCAGGAATGATATGAAGTATGATGAACTAAACTCATGTAATTGATTAAGTGCCCCTCATAACTTCCAATCCAATACAATAACAAATTTCGGGCATAGGCCACTAGGAACAGCCTGATGTCCCCTCCTCTTTCTGAGCGCTAACCCATGGCAAGGGTCACCATGTTGCTATTTTATGAGCATAGCAAGGAATTCCAACCACAATGCTAGTTTAGAGTGTCTAACACTCAAGGGTTTCCACCCACCAAATATACCACCTCTCGGACACACTTAACAATTACATAAGCCTAGCATGAAATGCATTATTAACTAGGAACCAAATGATAGTCATCAACGGAAACTATCCACGTGGATAATCCGATTAGATGCCATCATGAGTTTCCCATGTGTTTCAATACCACACAATCAGTTCACAATCTAATTACCAATTTTCAAACTATTCCAATGCCAAACATAGTCAAGTCTAAGGGTGAGTGATGGGCACCAAAGATCATAGAACATCAAGTTGATAACCTTGATTAACCTTGAGTCTGTAAACCAAATACTAATGCAAACAACACAAACCCACATCACTCCCCAACAACTAATTCCAATTGCTAAGCACATCTGGGTGCATTATAGGTAAGGCCAAATCAATAGACTATCCAATGATGTTGGGTGTACCATGGAATTCAAAGGTGGTTCCCATAGGTAGGTTAGAGCCATCCTTCCACCCTTGACTCACTGAGATTATTTCTTAAACACATGGTATACCCAACCCAACTATCTCAATATGGAGCTCAAGTGTAATTCCTCTATAGGTAGGCCAGACCCTATTTGGTCGTACACTGACCCTAATTATGATGTCAAACCATGGTGGGACCAATTCCCAACAAAACTAATCAAAAAACCAACTCAAAGGTTAACATGTGCGGGTCTCACCTCCATCGGTGGACTCACCAGTGTACCGATGGGGGGTTTTACACTAAAAATAAGGCCTTGTCAGCAGGCTCACCGATGTACCGGTACCTGCCGATGGGGGTATCTATCTTTTCTGGGTTTCTTGGTCGGCAGGGCCACCGGTGTACCAGTGCCTGTTGATGGATCACGGGATGTGGATCCCAGATCCATTTTAGGGTTTCCCAAAGTTGTAAAAACCAATCCAATAGGTCTTGAGGCACACAAATCAATTGGACACGTGCAAATCCTTCACAAATCGATTAAACAAACAAACTCTTGATGCATTCAAACCCAAAACCAAATCGAAATCATCTTACACACAAACATTTGAAATCCGAACTCAACAACACCTTATTCAAATTATACAGAAAATGAGACTTACCTTCTCCTTGGGCTATTATCCAAATTTGAGTTGCCTCTTCATCCTTCCATCTCCTCCAGTCCTTCTTCTTCCTTTCTTTCCTTCCTCTTCTCTTTCTTTCACTCCTTGGGACGGCAAGGGTTTGGCTTGTTGTTTCTTTTCTATTAGTTTCTCATATATCTCAATCCAAAACAAAAGGGACGGTTGAGGGAGAGTTTATGGAAGATTTCCTTCCATCCTCTCACTCCACGCATCTTCTCACGTTTCTCTTCATCAATTAATAATTTAACTTTTCACCCTATTCCCTAAAGGTTACATTAATTACCAATAAACCTCAAATCTCCTATAATTGTTTCATAGTTAGACTAATGTTCTATTTGTTCATTTGTTGCCGTTATTAAATCCTGAAAAACACCCCAACTAGGTCACATACTATTTGTTATTATTATTCCCTGCAATCATGAATTAAATTTATGAGTTTCGGATCTTTACATTATATCAAGTATTATATAATTATTTGAATATTCTATGCACGAGTTGTATTGTATATTAACTATCATATAATTTTATTATATATATAATTGGATATAATGAATTGGACTGATTAAACGGTTGAGGGGTTGAACCCAAACCCAACCCGTATATTGGCAGATTGGAAAACTCAACCCTAACCCGCCCAACAAGTTGAAACCATGAATCTTAATCCACCCAAATATTGGACAAATTCATGTAGGTTTATGCGTTGGGTCAACCTTTTTCGCCCATAAACATTGGTTCCATGTTTCGTTACTTCAAGGTCAAATATGAATAGAATAGTCTCAGGCCCATCCCATCTAATTCCGTATCTTTTATTAAGTACCAAATTTTGAATTTTTAAAATAAATAAATTTTCTCATTAAAGTAGAAAAACAAAATAAACATCTTGTCTTCATCATTTGTAGTTGTGAAATTTTACATAATTATGCACGTTAAAGGTACTTATTTTTTTGGTAAGAAATCATCAACTGTTTATAGTAATCAAAACGATTTTGCATTGAGGGAAGTGGCTCTATCCATCAATTCTTCACGGAGAACATTAACAAGAAATGAAGGTGGCTTGGTGTTGAGATGTGGAGAGTTAGATCTAGCCGCGATTCTCGCTGGTCGATTATTACTGAGGGTATTTTCATATTTTATCCTTTGTAATGTTATTATAATCTTAAATCGTGTAGGGTTAGGGATTTGACAATTTTTGCAAGTGGGATTGTGCTTGAGAGAGATCTATGTAACCCTATTTCTATTTTTCTTGATTACAGTGGATTTTCTGTTGCATGATTTTTTTCACGTAAATATGTGTGTTGTTTCTTTATTTTATTTATTTATTGTGTTTTTGCCATTCTCAACACTTAGTCATCCACATGCATGAGAAGTGATCCAACCCAAATTTTGCTAAGGTGTCATCACCTTATTTGCTTCTCTCTATGAACTTTATCATACTATCTTCTATTGAGAACAGTCTTCGAGACTGGGAGATAAGTATGTGGATTGGCCATAGAGTATCCTCATCAAGATTAATCAAAAGAAGAGTCGATCTCAATCTTGATATTCTTGATATCCATATTTGTGGACCCTCGTATCATTGTTGTGGCTTCCACGATCATAGCTGACATCTTTCTCAATGACAGTGCAATTGCATAAATGATTGTTCCGTTTGAATCCCTGCACACTGCACCTATTGCATCATATCCTGGGCTTCGCCTTGATGCCCATCCACATTCAACTTCGAAGCAGTCTATTGGGATCTGCCACCTGATGTAATTTATCACGATTACTCTCATGTTTTTCTTGTCCTCATCTCCTAGAATTGACCTTGAGTCCTTTTGTAAAGCCAAAAGAAAGGCCACTAAGTGATTTATAATTGTTTCCCCTCCTTCTAAACTTACCTTGTTTCTTGCATTCCATATTGTCCAAGGAAAGTTTGCATTAGCCAGTTGCTATAGGTACTCCACTCCCTTTTCTCCTTCCAGTTCATGAAATAACCACTCCTTAATGTCATTCATTTATGCCTGGAAACCGTAAGGCCTGAGCAAACGGGCATCCCAAAAAAGGTGAGTAATAATTTCGTCATGCTTTTTACAAAGAACAAAACTCCCAACCTTCGGTAAAGCAATTCATTTGTAGAGATGCCATTATGCATACATTTTAGACAAAGACCTTATCTTCTGTGCACACGGAATGTGCTACAGCCTCAGTCGGTTTTTTGCTCCTCCTTACTGTCGGAGCGTTCTCGGATAATGTTATAGCTTGATGCTATAGTAATTTTCCTGATGTTATTTTTCTCCACCAAATTTTATCTTTTGCTTCTTCCGAGTTGATGTCCACCACATCATTGGACCGCATTCTTTCAAGAGTCTAGATGTCTCATGTTTTGTGTTCTTGTAACATTACAGTCCAAAGGGATTAGGAGTGGTTCCCAATTCAAAGTTTCGTCGGGGATCATCCACCTTGCCATTTGAAACACTGAATTGTACACCCTTCAGAATCATATCCTTGGCTTTAAAATTTTGGAACTGGGTTAGGCCTCCATTCTGGTAAAATTGGTTTGTCTCAAATATTTGAACTTGAAAAGATCACTCCCAAGGGTTTTTTATTTTTTGAAAACCTTCTCTAGGCCCTTTTATAAAACATCGCTTCATTAAGGCCTCCTTTCCTTTACAAATGTTGGCCCATTTTAGGGTGTGCAAGGATTTGTCTTTATTGGATTGAGGCCGTAGAAAGGAACTGGCCGTTTAATCTAGGATTTTTGTTATGGATCTGGGCAATTTGGTGCAAGCCATGGGATGGAGCTATTGGCCAACAAAAACTATATTGATAAGGGTGGTTCAGCAACGCTTGGGTGAGCAATCTGGCCGTCCAACCCACAGCCTTCTATTCACACAGGCCATAAAGTCCGCAAATTGATGTGTCTAGGCTTTGCCATATATGAGAGGAGCCTCAAAATTTTTATTTTTTTTGCATTTTATTGGGAGATCAGTAACATATTGGGCCTTTTAATTGGGGCCAACTGTATTTCAGCTTAACAGCATTTATTTCATGTCATACTTTAGAAAACTTTCACAATATTTCTGTACCCTCCTTGCGATGATCTACCAAATATAAATACATCATCCTCATACATGAGATAAGTTATGGCTTTTATAGACTTTGATTCTATGCATCAATTCACTCCTTTTAGCCTTAGAAGAGCAATGACAAAACTTGTGGGCACATAATGAAGATACGTGGGAATAGTGGGTCCCTCAAATTCCTCTCTTAGTAAAAATTATTTCACCCAAACTACCATTTATTAACATACTATAAGATACATTGGTAACACAAAACTTGATAAGGCAAACCCAAGACCTATGAGAACTCTTTCTATAAAGTACCAACTTACTGTCACATCCCAAACCTGAGAATCTCGATGGAGTCCCAAGTTTAAACTGTAACTCTCATCCCATATCCATATGGGAGTGAATAAGCGATACATAACCAAAATCATTGAATTAAGTAGAATATTATATGAGATAAAGTTTAGAAAAGTAATATTGTTAAGACAATATCCATCACAAAACAATCTTCAAATAGAAAACAAGTACTAGTCTCATACTTCAGATCAATCCCTATTAACTATTGAAAATCAAACCTACTAAGTACTGAATTACAGCAAATAAACCTACTACAAGTTCTATTAAAATCATCAAAAAAGTTATAGTTATAGCTAAGGTCTTCATAGCAACAATGTTCTCCTCCTTGGTCCTTATAGTCCTTATTTCCATCATCTATAAGTCCTGAAATATGTTATGCTCGAAAGCGTAAGCTACACTAACTTTGTAAGTAAACAAGTCCAACAATATTTAAGATTGAATTAGGGACAATGCCACTCTTCAATGACAATCCATAATCAAATAAACAAGTGAATCATATAATATGTGATACGTGTTGAATATGCAATAATGATATGAATAATGATGCAATATGATATAATATGCAATGCAACATGCTGGTTCAATTGTTAATGCATGGTATGCACCTAGCAAGTATAATCACCACATGTGATTTAAGACAAACAATCTAATATGAAATGTGTATGTTGTTAGTATTCGTTTAGTGTAGATTTTACATACGATCTCAATCATACTACCCAAGAATGCTCGCCCAGAAATCATCCTTCAATACATGACAGAAATAGTAGATTATTCTATGTGAGCAACATAGTTTCTAGGGGCTTCGACCTAGAGGACACAATCCCCTCACTTATTTTCGATCATAGGGACTCACTCTAAGGACTCACAATGTGAATCTTCCCTTGTGAACCATACATTAGCAAATATACTAACAGCATTTCACTTCTATGATTTAGATATTTGGCCTCATCAATATGAACTTTCCCTCACCTATCATCTTACCACAAGTCTCTTGGGACTCTCACATATCCCTCACCTTTGTTGAAAACAAATAAGCTGATCTATTGGGATGGTGTAATGACCTGGACCCTTAAAGGAATATTTCCTAATTAATTATTATTATTAATTATTTGTTTTCATTTAAAATATT
>JAUPMG010177717.1:0-10458 GCA_031762675.1 Pachysandra terminalis
ACAAAAACATTTACCCAAAAAAACACAAAAAAAAAAAAAAAAAAAAAAAGACCGCAGGATGGGCCCCACATTTTAAATCGTCAACATCACCAATTAGATAATAGCAAAGCATTGGAGAATGGCCAATCACATTGGTCCATACGTATCAATGCTATAGGCCAGTATATATGTCTCTATCCATCTCTATCCCCCTAGCCCACACAAACGTGACCAAGCCGCATAAATCTCGTGTGAGTGAGGAAGCAACGCATGTTGGTGCAGCAGCACACCTTTCCTTGGAAGTACCACCCCGCAAAAAGTACAATAAAACTTTTTGTCTTATAAAGAAAATACGAACCGAGAGATAGATGGCTGAAGCGATGACGAAGGTCCAGTAGCGGCCAAGGCGTGCATCAGCGATGTATGCACCCAAGATTGGAGTCATCCAGACGGTGCCAACCCAGTTGGTGACGTTATTAGCTGATCTGACGGTGCCTTGGTGCAGCTTCTTTGTCAGGTACAGCACCAGGTTCGACGATATTCCGTAATAAGCCATTCGTTCAAACACCTCATACACTACACAAGTCAACACACACATCACTACAGTGAATCATAATTGCAAGTTGGTGAGGTATTTAATTACTTCTCTCAAACATATATAGGAAGGAGAGGAGGGACCATTCAAGTTGCTGTGAAAGAAACTAAACGTCTATCTTTCTAACTTGAAGAGAGAGAGAGAGAGAGAGAGAGAGAGGATATTCCTTGATCAGGTAATTAAGGGAGAAGAAGAAGATTACACAATAGGAGATATCAAGTAGGGAAATCACAGTCCCATCTCTTTCTCTCGCTACAATTTCTACATATATAATGCTTCGAACAAACTCTGTTTCATGGTGAGTTATAGCTACACAAATAATGTGTTTTTACAAAGATTTTTCTACAAATATTTAAGTAGAAAAATTCAGTTGTGGGTCCCCCAAAGAGATAGGGAGGTGTTCACAGGCCTTTTTGGGCACCCATTGAAGAAAGATATATCCTTCATGAGAGAGAGAGAGAGAGAGAGAGCTCCAAGGTACATGGTGCAAAACTGCTGCTACTATTGTCTTGTAAGATATTGGTAAGCTGGGTATTGTGGTTGACCCTTTATAAGGAGATGCCCTTAAGAGAGAATGAACTCCAAGTTACATGGACAAGTTCTGTTACAAGTGCCCTGCAACTCTGCAAGAGATTAGTCGGTCGGGTGTTGTGGGTGGCTATTTGTAAGGAGGGCCCTTATGTGTGTAAGAGAGAGAGAGAGAGAGATACCAACAACAAAGGAGCAAGCCTTCCATCCACCCCTCCTGGATCTAAGGACAGGGTTCCCCTTGAGATCCACGGTCCCATCCTGTGTGTATCCATCACGCCCTTCCTCTACACCCATAGCTTTTGCTGTGAGAGAGAGAGAGAGTCTGTCGCTGAACTTTAGCTCTAATTATTAATGCTGATGATATTATATGCACAGGATGAACCCCCTCTTCCTCCATTTATAGACTTGTGCAATCCAAATCCAACGGTAATTACCCAATCTGCCATCCTATCTCTTCACACCTCAGACCTACTTTCACTTCTTTATTTTGGTAAGGAGACCTACTTTCACTTAAACTACACATACCGACATAGTTTTCGCATTTTTGTCATCTTTCCTCATAAGATTGACAAAATTGCCCATCCAATTTTGTGCATCATTTTCTCTCTAATTCTTCAAAAACATTAATTTTATCGAAAAAATAAAATCATATACTTGGGTGGGGGTAATATTTCACTCAATTATTTTCTACCAAGTAAACTAGTGACAGAAAATATTTCCGTAAAAGCCAATTTTGAATTGATATGTCTTTTAGGATTTTCTATAACTACTACGTAATAGAAAATGATAGGGTGGGGCATTACCTCCACTTGGGCATAATTTTTTTTTCCGTATTTTACCCCTGATCTCATGTATAAATCAATCAGTGAAAGATATATCCGTGGGGGCCCGATCTTCCGTTAATTAGCTTGCTAACAAGGTGACATGTGTCCTAAGATAGGCCCAACAAAAAAGGATAACTTACTACTTTAAAAACCCTAAAGGTCCACTTTAACCGGTTTTTACCTTAACAGGTTAAAGTGGTGGGGCCCCCAAGGGCACGTATCACCTTGTTAGCTTGCTAATAAGGTAATCCCTATTCGCTTGCTAACAGAGGACCCGCTCCCATATCGTGGAACTCTCCAAACAGAGATCACCCACCTAGTGGAGCACATAACCTACACGTGGACCCATAAGATAGGTGGAAGGCTATCCCCTGGATTGCGGCCTAAGGTTGTCAAAGGGACGGATTTAGATCCAAATTCAATCACATATTGCCAAGTAAACACAACAAACCGATCAATCTAATAACCCTAAAAGACATGTTAACCCTAAATTGCTTTCCACCTTAACCCAAATAATCGATTATCGGTTCGGTTGTTGTGTACGTGGCGACAAGAGATTGATATCGCAGAAAATATCACATTAAGTAAATCACAGACAAACTTCTTCCGTAATAATTTACTATTACTCTCACGTTAACTACTACATATTAAAATTACTTTTAGATCATATAATTCAACTTAATAATATTTATTTAACATTCATACAGCGAGGGAATGAAAACCTCATCTAGAGTATTAATTGGGGGAAGACTTTCTCCCCCAGTCTCACATTGGTCATGAAGATTTTCTTTTTTAATTGGTGCTCTATCAAATGTATATATATATATTATCTAATCAGGCTAGGGTTGTCAATAGGTCGAATATGAAATTATTTTTTAATTAAAGATTACGGGAGGCTTAAACCAAACTTGATCAATTTCCTGGATTCGACGTACTGCAGGATTTTATAGTATAAAGACGAATATGAAATTTTTTTTTATTTTTTTTTAAATAATGAAATATTTGGGAAAACTATCTATAACTCCATACTTTAGAAAAAGGCCTACCAAAACTTGTCTAACTTTCAAATAATCAAATGATTCTCTCTGAACATGTCATAGGTTAAAATAACTAATATTTTTTTTTTTACTGTCGGGTATTCATTGTATGGTGAGGATGTCATTTATATTGGGGTACAAATCCGTCTAGCATGAGGTACAAGTTGGTTATGTTTTTTTTTTCGGTTTCCCAAGGTATCCCCAGGCTTCGCCCAAGACTATTTTTCGAGGTACGGTCAGGCGCCGAAGCAGAAACCTCTCCCAACAAGGTTTGCAGCATTCACAAGGACTCAATACCGAGATCACTTGCTTAAGCGACCCGAGCCCCTTCCACTTGGGCCAACCTCCGTTGGTAAGTTGGTTTATTTCAAACTTGCTACGTGTACCTGAATTTATCACATGTACCTCTATAATAAGTTACAAATCCTTCTATAATGAGTTACAAGCCTGTCTATTATGAGGTACAAGTCAAATAATAATAAGAAATGGCAAAATAAGGAAAGTTTCAGAATTTAAAAAAAAAAAAAAAAGAAGAAGAAGAGAAAAAGAATAAAAATAAAATCATTGGATAAATATTATGTAAAGATGCATTTGAAAGGTTATTTCAAAGTTAGAAGTGACGATTTGATACTAAAGTAGTATAGAGAATATATAATATCAGCATTAGATAGAATGTCTATAATTCAAATTCAACATTGTTGTAACCAACTATCAAGGTGTCCTACAATCTAGGATTCACATTTATCTCAATAATACTTATATAAATACATTGCATTGGCTATTCCTAAAGTTAAGGAGAGTCACCCTAAATTCTGTTATCTCTCTACTTTGAATTCTACATGGTATCAGAGCCCAAGACCAAGGTCTTAGCCATGGATCCTGCAACTACCTCTTCAACCTCCACCACCCTTCTTCCACCATCTTCAACCTCGATCAGCAACATCCAGTATTATGTTTCTCTCAAACTCGACAGATGGAACTTTTTATTGTGGAAATCACAATTTCTTCCTATACTCCGAGCACATGATCTTCCAGGGTATGTCCCTAGAGATCTACCGTGTCCTTCTCGCTTTCTTCTCCCCAAAGAAAGGACAACATCTATAGAGGTCAATCCTGTTTATTTGACCTGGCAACGACAAGACCAACTCATCCTAAGTTGGCTTGTATCCTCTCTTTTGGAAGGTGTTCTTGCACACGTTGTCGGCCTTTTTTTCTTTAAGAGAGGTATGGGTTGCATTAGAGAAGATGTTCGCTTCTCATTCCTGGGCCTGTGTTATGCACTGCGTTTCTAGTTGCAGAAATTAAAGAAAGGATATATGTCCATCACGGACTATCTGCAAAAGGCAAAATCCATCGCTGATGCTCTTGCTGCTGTAGCTCAGCCTATCACTGATCCTGACTTGATTTTGTATATCCTTGGTGGTTTAGGCACCGAATATGAAGCATCTGTAATCTCTATCACCACCCGAATTGACACCTACCTTCACCTTGATGATCTTTATGATCTACTACTCGGTCAAGAGATGCGGGTTGAACAGAAAAGCACATCTCTTGATACCGTTTTTCCTTCAGCAAATGTTGCAACAAGACAACAGAAAAACTCTCACCACAACGGAGGTCGTGGACAATCATAAAACCTGAATCACAACAGAGGTCGTGGTCACAGTAGAGGCCGCTATAATAATTCGGGTAATTTTTCTAACTCAAATCATACCTCCCGATAACCATCACAGTCTTCTCGGCCCCCGTGTCAGCTTTGCAACAGACTAGGAGACACGGCTCTACAGTATTACCATCAATTTGATCACTCCTTCTAAGGCGATTCACATCCTCAGATGGCAGCATTACTTGCTATACCAACTGCTCCAGTTGATTCTCATTGGTACTCGGATTCCAATGCGACAAACCATTTGACGGCCGATATGAATAACCTCAACATTAGCACTGAATATCATGGTCCAGATCAAATTTGTGTTGGTAATGGGGCAGGTTTGCAAATTTTAAATATTGGTTCATCTACTTTGATCACTCCTCAGTCCTTCACACTGAAAAATATTCTTCACGTTCCTCAGATTTCTAAGAATCAAATTTCCGTTCGTCAATTTACTCATGATAATGACGTCTATTTTGAATTTTTTCCTCATATGTGTGTCATCAAGGATCGTCGCTCGATAAAAGTTTTATGTCAAAGACAAACTAAAGATGGTCTTTAACAGTTACCTCTACCATCTAGGAGTCCTCTTCTTTCTTCTCCAATTTATTCGTCTCCAACAACACTCATTGGTGAATGAGTGCCCTCGTCTGTTTGGCACCACCGTCTTACCATCCACGTGCACGTGTCTTGCAGCGAATTATCTCCAACAATAATCTTCCAATTGTCAAAAATAAAGAAATTCAAGTCTGCTCAGCTTGTCAGTTAGGAAAAAGCCATAAGCTTCCATTTTTTTCTCCACTGTCATGTTCA
This sequence comes from Pachysandra terminalis, assembly GCA_031762675.1. Classification (NCBI taxonomy): domain Eukaryota; kingdom Viridiplantae; phylum Streptophyta; class Magnoliopsida; order Buxales; family Buxaceae; genus Pachysandra; species Pachysandra terminalis. Next base: position 5,431 of record JAUPMG010177717.1, read on the forward strand.
TCTTTTCCTTTAGAACTTGTTTATTCTGATATGTGGGGACCTTCTCCGATATCGTCTATTAATGGAAATAAATATTATATCCATTTTGTTTATGATTATAGTAAATTTACATGGCTTTTTCTGATTGCTCGTAAATCCAGTGCCATTGATATTTTTGTTCAATTTAAATTACATGTGAAAACATTATTTGGACATAAAATCAAGGCATTTCAATCTGACTAGGGTGGGGAATATTGGAAATTTAAACCCACTCTAGAGTCGTACGGGATTAGTCACTATGTCTCATGTCCACACACTCATGAGCATAATGGATCTACTGAGCGTAAACATCGTCATATTGTCGAAACATGTCTCAGCCTTTTGGCTCATGCGTCTGTCCCCACTCAATACTGGGAAGAAGCTTTTCAAATGACAGTCTTCTTAATCAATCATTTTCCATCCAAAGTGATTAATAACCAATTACCGTTTGAAAAATTGTCAATACTCGGAAGAAGCTTTTCAAATGATAGTCTTCTTAATCAATCATTTTCCGTCCAAAGTGATTAATAACCAATTACCGTTTGAAAAATTGTTTCATTGCCAATTGGATTATTCTTTACTAAGGGTGTTTGGTTGCGCATATTGTCCGTACTTAAGGTTGTACAACACCAACAAGCTACAATTTCGATCCACAAAGTCTGCCTTCTTGGGTTATAGCCAATCACATCATGGCTACAAATGTCTGGAGAACACCAAGGGTCGATTATACATAGCTCGGCATGTTGATTTTTGCTGAAAATAAATTTCCTTTTGCAAGCTATACAGGGTTGACAAGTGACAAGTCTGTTGCAAGTGAGGGACCCACACTTGTAAGCATCCCAACAAACTGGATTTCAAAATTGAAATCTGCATCCATGAGCTCTATTGGAGTGGAGTTGGCGGCACAACAAGCAGATCCGTCCCCTACTTTTGTGGATCTCTCTCAAAAAACCTTATCAACAAGATCCTCCCCACTGCTTCCAACAACTGGTAACTTATCCTCTCTAAGGATTGACCATAGTGGGGTCCACACATATTCAACGAGATCTTCTCAATTGCTTCTAATGTGTGACTCTAGTGGGGCCCAAACAATTTTTGCAAGATCTCCTCCAACAACTCCCCAAGTAATCCACATGACTGAAACTCTATCCACTCCAAGGATTGAATCAAGCAGGGCCCACATAGATTCGAAAAGCAATTCAAAAATTCAAACAGACTACTCACAAGGCAGAACTCCAGACTACTCAACCATACCAGGACTCAATCTTGTCATTGATTTGGATAAGACAGCTTCACCAGATTTAGACTCTCCCAAATCAACCCATCCGATGATCACACATGCCAAGATGGGAATTTTCAAACCAAAGGTGTTATGCTCCACACGTTATCCCCTGGTCAGCAATTGTGTATTCATCAGAAATTGAACCCACTTCCTACATGCAGGCTTCTAAAGATCCAAAATGGAGGGATGCCATGTGTACATAATTTAATGCCCTCATTTGAAATGGAACGTGGACTCTCATCCCTCATTCTTTTACAACGAACATCATCGGCAGTAAATGGGTATTCAAAATAAAGAAGAAAGTTGATGGCACTGTTGAACGACACAAAGTATGACTGGTCGCAAAAGGGTACACACAACAACTGGGCATCGGCTATGGAGAAACCTATAGTCCAGTGATCAAACCAACGATCATTCAACTGGTTTTATCTCTTGCCGTTTCTCTCGGTTGGTCGATTCAACAGCTCGATGTGAGTAATGCCTTTCTCCATGGAATTCTAAAGGAAGAAGCCTACCTATAACAGCCACCGGGTTTTACAGATCTGAAGAATCCTCACCATGTCTGTAAGTTGCACAAAGCGTTGTATGGACTCAAACAAGCTCCACGAGCTTGGTTTCAAAGGTTGAGCACATTATGTTAGAATTCGGATTTCATGGTTCCAAAACTGACTCATCACTCTTCATCTATCGTTAACAGTCACTGGTAATATTTTTAATAATTTATGTTGATGATATTATTATTACGGGGAACACCATTGAAATCATGAAGTAACTTCTTGCATCGCTTAAGACTGAATTTGCAATTCGAGATGTTGACAAGTTAAAATTCATCCTTGGAATTGAAGCACAAACCTGTCATCAAGGCCTTCATGTCTCTCAGAGAAAATACATTCATGATCTGCTCAAACAAACTAAAATGGATGGGTCCAAGCCAAGTTCCACACCGATTGCATCATCACCTCCTTTGTCACAATTTTCAGGAACTTCTTTACCTGATCCAACTGAGTATCGTCAAGTTGTGGGAGCACTTCAATATTTGGGTCTCACTAGACCAGATATTTCTTTTGCACTAAATAAAGTGTGCCAGTTCATGCAATGTCCAACTAATACCCATTGGACGGCCGTAAAAAGAATCCTGTGCTATTTCAAACACACAACTTTGTTTGGATTAATTATGCAAAAATGAAGTTTGCTTCAACTACGCGCATTTTTTGATGCGGATTGAGGTGGATGCCCAGATGATAGAAGATCAACTGGGGGACATGAAATTTTTCTTGGCACAAATCTAATTTTCTTGGAGTGCACGGAAGCAGCCTACAGTGGCGAGATCAAGTACCAAGTCCGAATACAAAGCACTTGCCAACACCGCGGCTGAACTCACATGGTTACAATCTTTACTCCATGAACTTGGAATTTTTTTGAGCACACCTCTCATTATTTGGTGTGAAAATATTGGGGTTACGTATCTTACAGCAAATCCAGTATTTCATGCACATACGAAAGTTGTAGAAGTTGACTTCCACTTCGTACGTGACAAAGTGGTCAAACGAGACCTAGAAGTTCGCTATATATCGACAAAAGACAAGCTGGCCGATATTTTCACAAAGGGTCTCGGTCGGTTACCATTTTGCTTACTTCGGGACAAGCTCATGGTCGTTGATCCGATCATTTACATGAGGGGGGGTATAAAGAATAATATCAGCATTAGATGGAATGTGTATTATTAAAATTCAACATTGTTGTAACTAACTATCAAGGTGTCCTACAATCTTGGATTCACCTTTATCTCAGTAATTCTTATATAAATACATTGCATTGGCTACTTCTAAAATTAAGGAGAGTCACCCCAAATTCTGTTATCTCTACCTTGAATTCTAGAAGTAGTATATATAAATAATTTTCTCAAAATTTTTCAATTCATCCTTTCACCAGTAATTTTCTCAAAAATTTGAAGTTTCTTTTGTCCCATATTGAAAAGCTACAAAAAAGGTAAAGGCTTTATATAAGGTGAACTCCCTAATGCTTATGTATTTAAAAGTAAAGGAAATAATTGGGTGTGTCGATGGTGCTTCGTACCATCATGCGTGTACGAGAGCGCAATGAGCACTTTGTTGGCACACTTTGCACTTAGCACACAACGTCGTATGATCGATGATGGTGAAGGGATACATGTCCTTTCGGAATTGATCCAGATCGTTAGATCAAGATCATACCTGTTGATGAACAGGTATATGTAAGTCTATAAATAGACTACAAATCAAGACCAATTCGATCAAATTCAGATCTAATCGTGAGAGAGATCTAGATTCGATCTAGACCAGATCTGATTAATAGAGATCCATCAAGGCTTTCATCAAGTATTTGGCATCATTAGTTCTATATTCAGAGTGTCCTGTTGTGATCGGACGGTGCACATAAGAGGCTTCAATATATCCTGAAGGCACTCTCTCACTAACCCCTAATACATTTGTGATCTTAATTGGAGAAAGAGAAACTTGTCTAAAATAAAGCGAGCCAATCGTATTTTTAAGCTTTTTGATCAACGGTGCAGATTATTTTAACCCTTAATACGCTTAATACGTATGATCCTTTATTATTTTTTGAACAAGTTTTTCATGCAAATTTAATTTAATCAGTTGCCCAATTAGATCATTTGACGCGCGATTTGAACTCTAATTATAGGAGCTTGGATGTCCTAATCCAATTCAATTAACTAATCCAATTGAAACATGAAACGTGAGAAACTTAACAATACATCCTAAAATTTTAATTTAATCAAACAATCGTTATGTAATACATAATGTATTAATCCCTCTTAATCTTTATTATAATGTGTAGTTAATACATGCAAAAAATTTCAATGCAGTGACGTTGGGCGTTCGCACAATTGTCAAACATATAATCTTTGAGAAGATATTTTGGTAAGTCCTCCTGGTCCTTTAAAATCTAATCCTATAATTTTTTTATTTTTTGGTCTTAACCAGCGTGGTGTCCCCACACCACATTGGGTGCGGCAGCAATTACGGTAAACCCTTGACCACGTGTGCTTTCAGTGTGATTCAAATTCCAAACTTATCTCCAGAGACGCCCACCAAGGTAAATTACATTGACACCCTTTGAGTTTGGTGTAGTGACAACAAATATCCCTCAAAACTTATGCCAAATTACAGGGAAAGTCGAACAGACAGAAATCAATTGTTTGATCATAATAACCTGTATGCTAAAATGATATAAAATTAAATGGTTCATTTATTTCATAATAATAATAATAATAATAATAATAATAATAAGACAATTGGATCCGTTAAAAGAGATCATATGCACAAAAAACTCGTATCAAAAACTCATTGGATATAGATTAGATTATAACGACATTTCTGTTCTTAAGATATCAATAAGTAAGGTATATATGGGCATTTTCGTCCTTAAAACATGCAGGTGAACAACAAGCTAATATTATGTTAACCTGCACGGAGTAGCTCAATTGACAGGCTCTCCAACTCAAGAACTGGAGGACTTAAGTTTAAGTTCAGGTGGGGTCATATATTTGGCGTTTATCATGTTTCCACTAAGTCATGTCGAGAGGTGTTTGTTACATAGTTTCAAACTATAAGGGAAGTGTTTGTGATGTTTAAAGTTCGAAGGAGGTATTATGCAAAACTCAAGGGAGTGGATTTGTAATTTACTCATATTTAAAAATAAAGATAGTTTATCATAATAAAGCCATT
>JAUPMG010177738.1:0-10458 GCA_031762675.1 Pachysandra terminalis
CCTCATAATAGCCCTATCTGCAAAGATTCGTCCTATTGCGAGTGGTATTATTATTATTTGGTTTAAAAATCCACAATTAGTACTCATTTCTGAGACAATGGCGTCATCCAAACCCTCTGAAAAGAAAATTAAGAAGTTTGGTTTTACTAATTTTTTCTTTGTAGAAGCTAATGGACATGCAGGTGGATTCTAGATTCTTTGGACCTTAGATGTGCACATTGAAATACTTCATCATACTGAATGGGTCGTTCATCTTAAACTCCATGATGTCGGGAAATCAAACTGGATCATCTCTTTCATACATGCAAGCTCTATCTCTACTATCCAAGAGAGACATTGGTCACATCTGATCGATGTGGCGAACTCCCACAACTTGCCTTGGCTGGTTCTCGGCAACTTCAACATTGTGTCCCAATGTACTGACACGCGTGGAGGAGGTGAGCTTAAACTACTACAGGTAAATTCTTTTAACAGAATGATCAATACTTGCTTGTTAATGGAAGTAGCTTATAAAGGACCGACATTCACCTGGTCTAATGGTAGGGATGGGTTGAGTAGAATCTTAGAAAGAATAGATAATGGGTTTTCTAACCTTGACTGGAATGAAATGTTTCCCGAGGCCTTCATTAGTCACTGCCCCACTATCAGTTCTGACCATTGTCCCCTTATCATCAACCTCAATCCCATTAGGGTCAAGAAAGATAGACCTTTCTGATTTGAAGCTTCCTGGCTATCGGAACCTACGGTTAAAGAATTCATCGATTATAACTGGAAAAGTTACACCCGAGCCAGACCGAATCAAAACTTCTCTAACAAACTTGAGAATGTGGCTAAAGACCTAGGAAATGGAATAGAAAGGTAGTTGGGGACCTAAATCTTAAAGCTCAAATCCTTCAAAACAAGATTTTGGATACCCAGAATTCTTTAGGTCTTCATGATGATGTGGAATTGTCTAGAACTAAAAAAACTTTGAAACAAGAATACTTTAGAGTTCTTAGTCAATAGGAAACCTTGTGGGCACAGAAGTTTACGAGTTCAATGGCTCCAATTTGGTGACCTCAACACAATGTTCTTCCACCAATCGACAATAAATAGGAGAAGGAGGAATTTAATCTGTTCTATCAAGAATAACCAAAAAGCATGAGGAGATAGAACAATGCTTTATTGAACACTTCTCCAACATTTATTGTGATCAAACTGACCCGGTGGAATTTGACCCTGGAAAATTCATTACCCCCACTGTTACTAATGATGACAATCGGTTTATCCTTGCCCCCGTTTCGGACCTCCAGATTTGGAATGCCGTTAATCAACTGGGCCCACTGCAAAGTCTGGGCCCAGATGGTTTTCAAGGCATATTTTATAAAAATGTTTGGCCTACTGTGGGGACCGAAGTGTGTGAAATAGTTAAAGGCTTCTTCAATTTTGGGTTCCTGGAGAAAGAACTTAATCACACACGCATTGCTCTAATACCAAAATCTAACAACCCGAAAAACCCCAAAGACTATAGACCCATTAGACTTTGCAATTTCTGTTACAAGATAATCTCTAGAATTATGGTGAACAGAATGAAAGACCTTCTAAGACAAATCCATCTCCCCTAGCCAAAGCGCTTTTGTTCCCAAAAGAAACATCCATGGTAATATTATCATAGCGCAGGAAGCACTTCACACCATAAATAGAAAAAGAAAAAAAAAGAGGGAGAAATGTGCTCTTTGGGTTAAAATTGGACTTAAGCAAGGCATATGATAGACTTAGCTGGGAATTCATTGAAAAAACATTATATGCCTTTGGTTTCATCAAAAATGGATTTATCTCATTATGCAATGTGTTTCTTCGATTTCGTATAGCATCCTCATAAATGGCATTCCTTGTGGTCACATTGAACCTAAACAGGAGCTGCTACAGGGCGACCCCCTGTCCCCCTACATATTTATCATGTACCAACAAGTTCTATCTTCAATGCTATTTCAGGTTGAAAATATCAACCTCGTCCACGGTAAAAAACTCAGCAGGGGAGGGCCATCACTTAGCCACCTCTCATATGCGAATGACATCCTTCTTTTTGGTAGAGCCAATGATAGTGATTATGCTAATCTTATTGAAGTTATTAACCTCTTCTGTCAGTCTGTAAGCCATACCATTAATTTGGGGAAATCTCAGTTCATTACTAGCCTCAGCATCAAACGAAAAGAAATTGCAGATATGGCAATTACTTTTAATTGCCACTGGACCAAAAGCTTTAAATCTTATTTGGGAATACCTTGTGGTTCTGGCAGATCTAGGAAATCAATGTTTTAAGACCTAATGTCTCGGGTCTCTCAGAAGTTAGCGGGCTGGAAAACAGCCACTCTCAATCAAGCTGGCAGATTGACACTGATCAGCGCCACTCTTGCTGGCAAAGCTCAACACATAATGGCGGGTCTTAAATTGCCTGTTTCTGTCAGTTCATGGTTTGATAAGCAAGCGAGGGACTTCCTCTGGGCCAAATCGGGCCAAGACAAAACCCTCCACACATTAAACTGGAATGCCATATGTACGCCCGAAGAGCTGGGGGCCTGGACATCAAAAACCCACAATGTCTGAATGATGCCCTATTGCTCAAACGAGCTTGGGAACTGCTCAAGAACCCCAATTCTTTCTGGGCATCCTTTTTTGCCCGCAAATACTTTCGAGGAAATAATTTCTTTGAGTCACATGCCAAAGCTATTGACTCACATTTTTGGAAACAGCTAACTAAGCTTAAAGATAAACTCCTCTGGGGAGTTAATTGGATTATTGCTGATGGAAAATCGGTGCCTCGTAAGCTCTGGAGAAATCTAATCGGCCGGATATTCGGGACTTTGAGATGTTTGATGTGTACCGATGATATTTCAGATTTTATAGATCATGATCGCAGGTGCTGGAAGAGCAGGGAACTCAGAGATGTCTGGCCTAGGTGGATTGCAGAAAAACTAGAGCAGATCACCTTCAACCCCAACATTGCATCGGACCTCCCGGTATGGAAAGCGACATCCTCTGGTATGTTTTCAGTCGCCTCGGCCCACCACCTTCTCTCCAATGCTAGTGATCAAGGTACTATCAATCCTAAACTTTGGCTTAAGATCTGACACCTACTTGTGTCGCACAAAATCATGTTTTTCTCTTGGAAATGTGCTTATAAGGCAATATGTACCAATGATCTGCTCAATGCAAGACTGCAAATTCCTAGAGAAGCCTGCAGCCTTTGCTTAGAGCAAAATGAAGATGCTCTACACTTATTTACTAAATGCCCTTTCTCTCGTGCAGTATGGTTTGCCACAACCGGAAGAAAACTTGATGAGCTCGGGAACTGTGCCTCTTTCTTGGACTGCCTTAGCTGCCTGCTGAACAAGGATGATCCCGAGACAATTAGCATGAAGCCAGATATTACACCTTCTTTTGCGAACTTTGTTTGGACGATATGGAACACACGCAACAAGACGTTTTTTGAAGGAATTCAACCAAATCCTAGTGAAGCCTGCATCAGATTTTCTGCAAATCAAAGAGACTCAACCACCATAATGGAATCTGGAGGTATTACCTCACCAGGGAAAAAAGATCAAGAAGTAATCTCTGTGCGTTGGCTACCTCCAAATGAAGACCACATTAAGCTCAACTTCGACGGTGCAAGTAGAGGAGAAGATAATCATGCTGCTATAGGAGGTCTCTGCCGTGATTCTAATGGCAAATTCCTCTGCAGGTTCACTCACAAGATAGGAGACGTATCTAATAACGAAGCAGAAGCTCTCGCCTTAGTTGAAGGCCTTCAACTTGCTTTTCACTGGAATCTACTGAACATCGTAAGTGAAGGAGGCTCGGCACTTATTCTCAACATGATTGCAAATCCGAACGCGACAATCCCATGGAACCTTCGGTCCGCCGTTGACCGAGCTCGAAACCTAATCTCTCAATTCACTTCTGTCAAATTTTCGCACTCTTTAGAGAAGCCAATATAGTTGAAGATCATCTTGCTAACTTTGCCTTAGACTTTTTCTCCTGAGTTTGGATTTCTAAGCCCCCGATATCACTCTCCTATGTTAATAGGGACAACTTTCTGGGGTGTGCTACTTCTCGTCTTGTTAGCAGGAGTCAAGTGTAACTACTTGTTTGATTACGAATAAAATTTAGAGTACTTTTCACCCAAAACAAAATGGGGGTGTAACCATACCAGGCCATGAAGGCATGAATCGAAGCACTAATGGATCCGAGTAGAGAAGTTGAGATCATCTCTACATGTACTATTGAGCCATCGAAGAAACAAACCAGTTATGTGGAATTGCTACAGAGATGTGAGCTAACTCCATGGGACTTGATCTACCTCACCCTTCAATACGCCAAATGGGACTTCTCTTCGACAAACCCCAATTGGTGGAAGATGATGATTCCTTCATCCATCGCCTTAAAACCTCTCTTTCTCGTACGCTCGATTACTTCATCCCCCTTGCAGGTCGTCTTGCCTTCACAACACACGACGATGAAGTTTCTACCTCCTTCTTCATCAACTGCAACGGCGCCGGAGCCCAGTTCATCCATGCAACCGCCAACGTAACCATGTCCGATATCCTCGACACCTTCTACGTCCCCCCATGTAACTCCTTTTTCCCTCTCACAGAAGCCAAAAATTACGAGTGCTATTGCCGTTGCTCGCCGTTCAGGTAACGGAGTTGGTCGATGCCGTCTTTGTGGGGTGTTCCATCAACCATATCGTAGTAGATGGGTCGTCCTTTTGGCATTTCTTGAACTCCAGGTCGGAGATATCTAGAGGAGGAGGAGGCATGATCTCAAACCCACCTATCTTAAATCGCAGGTTACCTAATGGTAATCGTGAAGGATCACTACCCATTCGTCTTCCATTCTCTCCAAACCACTTTGTGGAAGCTTATGGCAAGAGAAATATTCGGGGCTTTGCACCAGTACAGGTGATCCTCTGTTTCTCACTTGAAACCATACTCTCTCTCAAAGAAAGGCCAACACAGAGTGTGGTTTTACTAACAAAAACAAAATCTCCTCTCTTCAATCCTAGTTGGCCCATGCATGGCGATCCGTGACTCGGGGTCGAAAGCTTCCCAGTTCTCAAGAAACTAGGTATTTCTTGTCAAGGGAGAGCAGGACGAGGCTGCAGCCTCCATTGCCAGAGTACTACATGGGTAACTCTGTTCTGATAGTGAGTACTGCAACCACCACGGCCGGTGAACTGCTGGAACGGGATCTTGGATGGGCTGCTTTGATGCTGAACCAAGCGGTAGCATCCCACACTGACGGTGTAATCCGGAGGTCTCTGGAGTCATGGGTGAAGAAGCCGGTGTTGGTGCAAGAGATGAGAGCCTTGAAGAGCGGTAGTGACCTGTTGATGGCAAACTCGCCTAGGTTCAACATTTACGGCAATGATTTTGGGTGGGGAAGGCCGGTGGCTGTGCGAAGAGGCACAGTATTCCCTGGAGTGGTGGAAGGGAGTATTGATGTAGAAATCTGCCTTCCACCCCAAACTCTCAGGGATTTATTTCAAGATTCACAGTTCATGGTTTGAAGGAGGAGTTGATTTAAGGAATCTAATAGTTTTAATTAGATATTAGGATGGAACGGGATCTGCAATGGGGTACTCTCCGAGAGCATTTCGTCTGGAATTTTGTCTGGAATATTTGCTACACCGTTTGTTCAAATGCTTGTACCATGGTAGAGACAGCACATGAGGTGAAAATACCATTTTACCCCTGTGGGGTAATTCCCCTGTTGCTCTCTTCGATGAGTTCAAATTATTCTCTTTTTTTCTTTAATCCCTTTATCTGTTATCAGTATTTTCCCTCATTATCAAACTTCATCTCTATCTCTAATTTTCTTCATCTCTATCTCTAATTTTTGTATGAATTACATCTTAGTTGAGATTTTTCTAAATTGGTTCGATTTAAACCGAAAATGAAACAAACCAAATCGAAAAAAGTCGGTTTGGTTTGGTTTTTTCCATTTTAGTTTGGTTATGGTTTAGAAAACAAAACCCGAATTAGTTCAGTTTGGTTTTCGATTAAGACTTCGACTAAACCAAAAAAAATCTAAGTAGATTATATATAATATATAGATATATGTGTCTATGTGTTTTGTATAGAAAATAGTATTAATTTTGTCAAATCGAATCGAAAAATAGAATTTTTTGATTTTTATTTCGGCTTGATTCGATCTTCGGTTTTATCCATCAGAGTTCGATTTGGTTTTTGGTTTTTTAATTCAATTTTTATTTCGATTTAGTTTGGTTTTCAGTTTAGTGTAATATAATTCGGTTTGGTTCGGTCTTCTGTTTTATCATTCTTTTGGGATTTCCAATTTGTTCAGTGCCTCCAATATTGCCTTTTCAGTCAATCCTCACTTTGTTATCTTAACTAGTGAATGGTTTTAATTTATTTTTTAATTAAAGATTAAAATACAAGTAAGTTTCTATATTTGTCTTTGTCTTTTAGAATGGCAACGGGGCGGGTTCTGACAAATCCTAACCCGCTCCTAAAGAAGCACCTAATACCAAACCTGCTCCTAATCTTATTGGGGGAGGTAGGGGTGAATGGCAACTGAAGCTCGTCTTCTATCAAATGCTGGCCTTCTTTAACCTTCCAAATCTATAGATTCAGATCCATGGCGAACTTATATCAAGCTAAGGACGAAGAAGATGATGTAGCACTTGAATGAAAATTGTAAATTACTCAGTCGAGTTCAACTCGACAAGATCAACAACAACGCACGCATCTAAAAAACACCCTGAAAAACCCATACACTAAGACTACGTTTGCCCAGCTTGTGTTTATGGATAAGCACTCATTGAATAAGTTGCTCAATGAGAGCATTTATCCACAGCAACAAACCGTTTATTTGAAGAAAATAGCGTTTAATAAATACATTTAGTTAAGGCTACGTTTGGCCCGGCCTGTATAAGCACTTATTGCAACTTATAGCTTATATAAGCACTTTTTAAAATTAAATATATATTTTGTAGGGCTTATGAGGAAGTGCATACCCATAAGCACTAGAAAAAGGCTAGCCATAAGGAGAAGTTGCTCCCAAGCTTTTATGCGTTAAGCTATTTCACAATTTTAGAAATATTTTTAAAATACTTATTTTACCCTTAAACTTTCATCAGCACATAAATAAATGTTATTTTTGAACTTTAATAATATTTTTATAATACCTATTTTACCTCTAAACTTTTATAAGCACTTAAATAAATATATTTACCAAACGTTATTTTCTACAAATAAGCAATTTATTGTTGATGTGGATCAGTGCTCCCATTGAGCAACTTATCTAACAAGTGATTATCCATAGGCACAAGCCGGGCTAAACACAGCCTATTACATACACGCTTCTCTTTACAAGCATTCAACCCATAAAGAACTTGCAAATTCCCATAAACTCTTAACAGAGTTTAGTGGTTTTCAATGTGAGACAACCTATAAAAAAACAAAACTCAAGACAAGTTTATCACCGAGGAAAAAGAAGATGAGTTTTTGAATCACCCTCAACATCTAAATCTGGACACAAAACCTCCAGTGATGAGGAGAGGATTTGCTGTGGGGTAAAACCCTGTGGAGTTGCTATGGGGTAGACACATCCCTACAGGGGAAATTACCATGTTGCCCTTGCGGGCCCCACCATGGGGGCAACATGGTAATTTCACCTGTGGGGCTGTGTCTACCCCACAGCAAATCCGTTCCCCCAGTGATGATACCCAGATCGATTTGTGAGTTTACCATGAACGTAACGTAGGTTGACCTGGATTCAATCTGCTTGCAGTGAGTAAGACACCTGTTGGAAAGGTGTAAATTGCAGGTCATCCTCACACAATCACTGGCGGTCCTGCCTATTGGAATAAACTTTTATTTCCACTGATTTATACACAGATGTCTAGGCCTGAAATTTATATACACACATCCAACGTAATCAACACAATCTCTCTCTCTCTCTCTCTCTCTCTAATCCAATCTTCCTATTCTATAGTGCACCAACCAATCAGAAAAGCAGAGTTATTAAAACCAAAGCTTGCAGTTACTGATTCTTCATTTTTTTGTCATGCAGCAAAAGGAAGAGAGGTCTTCTTGCTGCTCCCTTTCTTCTTTCTGGAGAGTAGTTTCCTCAACAAACCTCCACGTCCCCCATGTCTCTTACTGGGGACAATAGCCAAAGCCCCAACTGAAGCAGTATCATCAGCCTTGTGCTTCTTACCATTTGAACTTTGAAACAAGTCGAGAGACTCAACTGGACCATTGGCGGGATTGGGAATATTGGAGGTGCAGATGATTTCTTTTGTCTTGGGGGACTTGAGATCATCGGCATCAACATCATCCTCGGCTAGCATTTGATCAAGTAGAGAAGATCGTTGTTTCATCATGTTCTTGTTCTTTTCGGTGGTGGTGGTAGTGGTGCCGTTTGCGGCAGGTGTGGTTGATATAACTTTGTCAATTTGAGCTGCCTCCCTTGGTGAAGCCAATGCCTTCAACTGTTTACCCAGGTTTAAGATGGTTTCCTGGCACTCTGCCAACTTTTCTGAAGCTGCCGTGATCTCCCAGTCCTGCAAAGTTGGATAACAGTACTTTGATCAAACACACACTCGTGTTTATATATATATATATAGAAAGGATAAAACAGAGAACGATAACATAAATCAAGCACACAACACAACGATTTTAAGTGGTTCAGCAATGGTGCCTACGTCCACGGATTCACACAAGGTTCCACTATTCTAAAAGGTCCAGAAGAAGTGTTACAAGAACAGTAACAAAAAATATGATAAATACTATGTAGTTGAGACTAAACAAAACAGCATGTGAAAGTACTGTTTTACCCTTGGGAATTGGACCATTCGAAGTCGATGGCTGGATCATCAGTACTTCCCGAATGCCTCAGTAGCATCAGTCTCCACATAACAACAATATATATAAACAAAGCACTTAACGATGTTCCCAGTTTTAGTTTTTGAGTTTGAAACTAAGCATAGACAATATCATGATCTGAGCAATAACTTTCGAAAATGAAATATTCAAAATCAAAAATTCATTGCTAAGAAGGAGCCATTGGCTTCACCAAGGGAAGCAGACCTCATTGAGGAATTGTACTTCTATAAAGTTTTTTTACATTGCATCCATGGCTTACCAAAAAGAGAAATTACATTATTCATGAAGTATTAGATCAGCCTTCCTCAAGTGAGGAATCTTAAACAATCCAAACACTGCAAGAACTATGATTGTGTGTTTGGAACCTTGAATTTCGAGAGAAAAGGAAAGAAAATGGTAGAGAAATCACTTTCTCTTGTTTGGTTGAAGAAAGAAAAAGGTGGGAATAAAGAAAAAATACATAAATAAATCTCTTTCGGGATCAAAAACTTTCTCCTCAAAAATGTAGAGATTTTGAAAGAAAAGAAAAGATATACCGAGTACTCTAATGCTCCAACCTAACCCATGACATCTCTTGTCTTTCATTAGTAGTCAATGAACCTTGTCGGAATATATGAGACTTGGACAAAAGAAAATCAGATTCCATGACTTTCCGGTGAGTTCTCATACATTCCAACAAGGTTGATTTACTACCAATGAAAGACAAGAAATGTCATGGGTTAGGTTGGAGTATTGGAGAGTACTCTTAGTCTTTTTTTTCCTTTTCTTTCAAAATCACTACCTTTTGAGGAGAAAGGTTTTGACCCCAAAAGATAATTTTTTTTTCTTTATTTATTTTCTCTATCCCGGCCTCTTTCTTTCTTTAACTAAACAGGAGAAAATGATTTCTCTAGTATTTTCTTTTCTTTTCTCTCGAAATCCAAGGTTCCAAACATAACCGAAAAGAAACATAATCTTTTCTTTTCGTTTCCTCTTCTTTTCTTTTCTTCTAGAATCCAAGGTTCCAAACACAGCCTTAGTGTGCAAGTCATATTTGTGTCTATGATCACAACCGATCTCTTTCTTAGGTGGGTAGCAAATTTCTTCAGGGACAGGTATAAATATATATACACTGTGCTTCGTGTGTGTTAGTGAAATCTACTAGGTTGTATCAATTAACGAAAGAATCTTTATGTATTTTAAGGCTTGCTCAAAAAAATAAATTGTGTACTAGAAAAGTCTTTGTAAAAAGGATAATATCTTACAGTTCGGACTTGCTTTCCCTCTTGCTCCATACTGTACGTTGGAGTTTCCTTTTTCGTCAAGCTGCATCAAACACATCGGTAATCTGAGATCCCTGGAGCCAAAAATCTTGTTTAGTTTCCAGGAAAATAGTAGAGCAAAAACGAATTACATACCTTTCTAGCTGGAGCTGCAGTTCAAGGCATGTTGCCTCTAATTCCTCACAACAGTTATTTTTATCATCCAGTTCCACTTCAAGAGATGAAAATTTCTGGCGAGCCTCATTTAATTCAACTCTGGCAACTGTAAGCTGGGTATCAAGATCTTCACTAAGCATCTTGTGATT
>JAUPMG010177759.1:0-10457 GCA_031762675.1 Pachysandra terminalis
TACAACCCGTCTTCCCTAGGCATGGCCTATGAAATCCTATCATACTCATCATGTCATTAGGCACTATTGCACAATTAATATTCCTATAATCATATAAAATAGGAATACTTTGGGTTCAATCCTAACAAAACTAACGACCAATTATTCTATTAGCCTTGAATATTAAACATTAAATTCGATTCTAGGGAATCCTCTTAATTATGCAACAACAACCAGTGAATTAAACAACCTAAACAAATCCATGAAATTAAACCATAAATAAGGATTAGAGTTTACATCAATACTCCAGAAGGGAGTTTAGCCGCTCATGGTCGATTGGCCTTTAACAGGGGATGTAGAAGGTCATCTCCATGAATTGGATATGCCCCAGCAAGCACAGAACACGAATAATAACGAAGAACGCGAAGAATAGCACGCAGAACAGTGATTTCTCACGAATCCTTATTCCAATCAAACTCTAATTCGGTTAATCGTAATCTAAATGACCCACTAAACGTCTTATTATACATAATTCCTAATCTAAAAGTTATCTAGAAGAATTCAGAAGACAATCACATTCGGACTCAAACTCCTTGGCAAATACGCAATTGCTGTTGTAATGAGCTCGCTCGATCGCACCGCTCCTGCGCTTGATCGCATTTCTGCGATCGATCGTAATGAGATCGATCCAGGCGTGATCGATCAACTGTATTGTTCTGTCTGAGTTCTGGCTTGATGCTTGGGCTTTCTATTGGGCTTCCATCATGGGTTTATTCCTTGGTCTTCAAGAATTAATTGGGCTTTGGATTTAGCTTTGATCACCTCTTCTTATGCACCTTGAAGCTTAGTCCACTTAAAGCTTTAATGGACTGTTTTAAGCCCACTTTCTCCTCATCTTTGTCAGACTTGCAAAATAGCAAACTTGCATTAATTTATTCACATTAGCATACCTCTAAGACTAACAAATTGTAGTTATAAGCCCAAGAGTGCAAGTGTTTACACACTTATCACCTCCCAAGAGAGAGAGAAAGTGTGTGAATTCTCAATTGATTTGGTTCTTGGTGCGACTCCTATAGCCTACATATAGAATGGCACCTACCGAGTTGAGAGAACTCAAGAACCAGATAGATGAGTTACTTCGATTGGGATTCATCTGACCTAGTTCGTCGTCGTGGAGAGCTTCAGTGCTATTTGTCAAGATGAAGGACGGATCAATGAGGTTGTGCATTAATTATCGGCAACTGAATTGGGTCACTGTGAATAACAAATATCCACCACCAAGGATTGAAGACTTGTTTGATCAGTTGAAAGGAGCCAAGTACTACCCCAAGATTGATCTAAGAACGGGCTATCATCAACTCTGAATCAAGAACGAAGATGTACCGAAATCAGCCTTCAGAACCCGATATGGACACTTTGAGTTCGTTGTCATGCCATTCAGACTGACGAATGCACCAGCCGCTTTTATGGACCTAATGCATCACGAATTCCAATCGTATCTCGACTAGTTTGTAGTAGTATTCGTGGAAAACATCCTAATACACTCCAAGACCCGAGAAGAACACGACGATCATCTCTGTATTACATTATGAACCCTTGAAGACCATCAGTTGTATGCAAAGTTCAAGAAGTGCGAGTTTTGGAAGAAGAAGTGAAGGTCCTAGGACACATAGTGTCTAGGGATGGAATTTCTATAGACCCATCTAACATTGAAGAAGTTTTAGATTGTGAGAGATCGACGAACATGACCGAGATTCACAGTTTCCTAGGCTTGGCTGGTTAAGCCTGAAGGTTTATAGAAGGATTTTATCACATAAATGTTCCTCTTCCTCGACTGACAAGAAAGGACGTGAAGTACCAGTGGATAGAAGAGTGCGGGAAGGCATTCCCAGAACTCAAGAAGAGATTGACGACTACTCCAGTTCTAGCCCTTCCGAAGAGCGGAGTTAAATTTGAAACATATGTGGACGCTTCACGTTTGGGTTTAGGGTGTGTTCTCATGCAGAAGCAGAAGGTGATCGCATATGCTTCCAGACAGCTGATTATTCAAGAGAGGATCTACCTAACTCATGACTTGGAGCTTGCAGCGGTGGTTTTCGCTCTTAAGATCAAAAAACACCAACGTTATGAAGAGACATTTGAGGTGTTCTCAAATCATAAGAGTCTGAAATAGCTGTTTTCACATAAATAAATGAACATGATGCAGTGACGATGGATGGAGTTGGTAAATGACTACGACTTTTCTCTTCAGTACCATCTCGGTAAAGCCAACGTGCTAGCAGACGCATTGACTAGGAAGCCAAGGAGTCTCGTAGCTAACATTTTAGTTCAAGAATGGAAACTACTAAAAGCACTATCAGATGTTGGAATCAAAGTGGAAATCAAGGGAGCTAAAGCAAGGCTGTTCACCCTAGTCATCAAACCAGATTTGAAGGAAAGAATTGTGCAAGCACAGAAGAGAGATGAGTGATTACAAAAGTTGTCAAGCGATGATCACATAATGGACTGGACTCATGAAGAAAACGGGAGCGTCAAAATGAAAGGAAGACTATGCATACCAGAAGACGAAGAGTTGAAGCAAGAAATTTTGAAGGAAGCTCACCGATCACGTTATTCGATCCATCCATGTGACACCAAGATGTAGAAAGACCTCAGGATATACTACTGGTGAAAGAAGATGAAGAGAGACATCACCAAGTTTGTTGCTCACTGTGTAGTGTGCCAACAAGTAAAAGTGGAACACCGGAAGCTAGGCGATAGACTTCAGCCCTTGCCTACAGGAGAATGGAAATGGGAGCACATTTCCATGGATTTCATCACTCGACTACCGCAGACCAAACTCAACCACAACATGCTTTGGATAATAGTTGATCGTCTCACCAAGTCAGCGCATTTCATTCCGACTTGTACAACCGCATCTACTAGAGACTTAGCCAGACTGTATGTCAGGGAGATCGTAAAACTTCACGGTGTACCTATCACGATCGTCTCCAATAGAGATTCTCATTTCTAGAAGAGTTTGCAAAAAGCTATGGGTACCGGACTGGATTATAGCACTGTGTATCATCCTCAGACAGAGTGCCAGACCGAAAGATTCAACCAGATACTTGAAGACATGTTGAGAGAATGTATCCTAGACTTCAAGGGAAGCTGGGATGAACATCTGCCATTAGTGGAGTTCTCCTACAAGAATAGCTACCAGACCAGTATCGGCATGGCACCATTTGAAGCTCTATATGGAAGACCGTGCAAATCGCCCTTGTGCTAGAACGAGGGAGGAGAATAATTGAGAATGGGACCGGATATGGTACTAGAGATGACAGATAAAATCAAGATTATCAGTGACAGACATCCCACAATTCAGAGTCGGTAGAAGAACTATGCAGACACCAGAAGGAGGAAGCTGGAATTTGAAGTGGGCAACTGGGTATTCCTGAAGGTTTCACCAATATGGGGAGTATTCAGATTCGGGAAGAAGGGAAAGCTAGCTTCTAGATATGTTGGACCATTCGAGATCACCAAGAGAATCAGGGAAGTTGCCTATAGATTACTTCTACCACCAGACTTGTCCCAAGTGCACGACGTGTTCCGCGTATCGAGGCTCAGTAAGTACCACCTCGATCCGTCTTGCATCATTGACTGAAAAACCATATACATCCGAGAGGATGTCTCATATGAAGAACTACCGATAAAGATTCTATATCATAAGGAGCGAGAATTGTGCACCAAGGTTATACCGATGCTGAAGATCCAGGGGAGCCATCACAACGAATCATATGTCACGTGGGAGTTAGAAGAGGATCTCCGTCGAGAATGTCCATATCTTTTCGAGGACTGGATATGTAAATTTTGATGAAGAAATTCTTTTAAAGGGGTAGATTGTAACAAACTGAAAGTTTAGTAATTAACTTTGGGCCGTAGTGTAAATCCCAAAAATATAGGACTTATGCTGTAATACTAGAAATTTCATAAATATCTAGATGGAACACTTACTATTGGGGCACACACAAGAGATAACCTACATGAACACGCATGGTATCACACTCACTTTAAAATTTGAACTAGTGGGAAGATCTTTCCCACCAATAACAAACTTGATCTAATGGTTGAGATTACAAGGGATAAGATTAGGAGGGATAACCTAACCCTAATTCTCTTTTTTGTTTTGTGGAGAAGAGGAGAGAAGAGGAAGATGGAAGAGGAAGAAAGAGTTAAGCAAGAAGAAGAAATCATTAAAGAGGTGAAATTCAAGAACAAGAATCGTCAACCTCGCGAAGGTAAGTGCATTGTGTGCCATCGTTGTGTATGATTGAGGTTTCTTTATGAAGATATTATGTGATTGAAGTTTCGTAAGTTCAATTACAGAATTCATGGCTTAAATTAGGTTTTGTGTGTATTATTCATGTTCAATTATGTTCAAGATGTGAAAATTAGGTTTTATGATGCTTATGATTTCAAATGCATGATGAATTGTGTTTTGAAGTGTTTAATTTAGTTTCGAATGCTTAGATTATGTTTTTAGAACTTGTGTGAATATTGATATTGATTTGAGTGAGAATGGAAGAAGTTATAAACTCAGAAATCGCAAGATTACCATGTGTCGGTGGATCGATCAGTGTGCCGATGAGTCCACTGAAGCAAGTTCTTTGGTGTGGGGCATTGTCGGTGTACCGACGAGTCTACTGACGCCCACTGCAGGTTTCAAGGCCCTGTCGGTGGACCCATCGGCACACCGAAGGTCTGCCGACAGAGTGTTTAGGAGTCACTGTCGGGGGACCCCGTTGGCATACCGACAAAGTTGCTGAAGGACATATTGAGGACCCTGTCGGTGGGGTGTCGTTCCGCCGATCAACCTGCCGATGGAGCTTTATTAGTGCCTTGTAAGAGGATTTTGTAGAGCTTAGTTGGACATGTGAGTTCACTAATCAATGCTAGATTGAGTTAGTATGTAGAAATTGTTGATGATGTGATTGACTTAATTCATGAATATTCGTTTGAGATTATTCTCCTTGATTGTGGTTAATTATAGTTGGATGCTCATACTATTGATGCCTATGTTAAACGCTTAAGTAATTTCATTTGGTTGATTATCATAATACTTGTGAAATATCATGAATATGAGATAAATGTTGCTATGCATTTCATGTAGACACTTGATAGTAAGATGTGTTAATGAGGACATGCATGCATTGTGGGTCCATATGTGGGATCCGTACACTTGACCGACCTTGAATCCTTGTAAGGAGCACTAAAGGGATAATGTGAGAGAATTAGACTCAGTGAGGAGTGCCAGTGAGGATAACTGTCACATCCTAAACCTAGAAATCTCAATTAAGTCCCCAAATTTAAGGTGTAACTCTCACCCCATATACCTATGGGAGTGGATAAGCAATATAGAAACATAAGCGGAAGTTAATTCATTAATTCTAATAAATCCTTACACTTGACCGACCATTGAGGTGTAACTCTCACCCCATATCCCTTTCTGGCTTCTAACACTTCAGGTGAACCTAGTGTGAGGAGGAGAGGCACTAGAGAGTGATGCCAGGACGATGTGGAGGAGATGGAAGAAGAATGTAGTGACCCGGATCTAGAAAACATAATGTTATAATTAGCAATTGAGTAATTGATTGAGTTAATGAATGAATTGGTAATTTACTGGGTTAAATAATGTAACTTCCTAAGTTAAATAGAGCATAGGGGTTACATTAATAATCAAAGTATAGAATTGGGGATCAACTTGTAATTAATGAATAGTTTGGGGGTGTAGTGTAATTGAGTAAATCTAATTTGCTTTAATAGGAAGTGCTCGTATGAACCTAAATTGGATAAGAGGGATAGTTTAGTAATTCACTTGAGAGTCTAATGAGCTGGAATTAATGGGCTAGGACATATGGGCTGGTATTGCATTAATCGTTTGGACCTAAGCTAGGGATACATTGGTAACTTAACTTAGAATTGTTCTAGAAGAATTAGAATTCCTAATTAGCGTTGGGTTGAAATTAAAAATTAAGATTAGTTAGAACTAGATTAAGAGCTTTCTAATTGGCTGGAGATTGAGAGGATTGGTTTGGTACGATTCGGATTGAAAAGGAGAGATTGGAGAAAACAAAAAGAGAAGAAAAGAAAGGGATCATGTACAGCAAAGAAGAGAGAGAGAGAGAGAGAGAGAGAGAGAGAGAGAATTGGGGTTTTGATTTGTGAGAGAAAAGATAAGAATTAGATCTGAGATTTGAAAGAAAGGAAGAAGAAGGACTGTGGCTAGATCTGGGATTGGAAGAGGCTAAGAAGAAGATAGAATGCATAGAGTCAATAGCAGATCAAGCGTAGGATGTAAGTTGCAGTTCCTATATAGTTCTCTTGGGATTTCGTAGCCATTTATGTTTAATTTCATGAATTGCATGCTTCCTATGATTTCCAATAATATGATTTCATTATAGTATGATTTCCATGAAGTTAAATGTATTTAACATTGTTAATAGATCTAATAGGATTGATTTCCCCGAATTGTATGTGTTAATTCGGATGTCATAAGACTTAATTGTATTATAGTATTGTGATCACCCCACGGTCGGGTGGACCATAGGTTGATTGGGTTGAAATGGAGTCTCCACCATCCATTGAGTTAGGGTGTGAATGGTTACCCGGTTTGATTGATTGATTACGAAATTGTGAAATTAGGTTGGTCCAGATGTGATCACCCCACGGTCGGGTGGACCATAGGTTGATAAGGTTAAAATGGAGTCGCCACCATCCATTGAGTTTGGGTGTGATTGGTCACCCGGTTTGATTGATTGATTATGAAATTGAATCAAAATTTTGAAATTAGATCGGTCTAACCAGATTCGGGTAAGGGGGTTTATTTGAGATGACGGGAAGGTGGTAGGCACCCGTCCTCTCCCGGTTCAATTGGTTACCCGGTCCAAAGATATTTGGCCAATTTATTAAAATCTAAAATAAAACTAAAATTACTAAAACTCTAGAAAAATACTAAAAATCATTCTAAATCATCAAAATATCTAAAAAGCCTAAATGCTTCAAAACCCTAAAAAAGATCCAAAAAATTAAAATACAACTAAAAGGTCTGTATGTATTAACAAGAGAAAAAAAATTCTAAAAAAATAAATTAATATGCTAAAAATACCAATTAATCACATTCTTATCTCATAAAAAGTTACCCAAATCCAATTCAACACAAGATTAAGTAGTCGGATATGAATTAGGAAAAAGTATACCATTCATTCAACTCTTTCTAAACATATGCATATATGTGAGATAGGATTAACATCAAAAGAGAAGGAATTAAAGAAAATTTTAAATAATATATGTAGCTGCTCGTGTACTGCTCTTTGCTTTGAAACTCCTGGTAAGTTTGGCTGAGAAAGGTAGCAGTCGTATTTGGGGTAGAGTTTGAATTTTTCGTTTTCTGATTCAGACGAAACGAGGCCTTAAGGTTCAAGGATTTTCTAGTTTTGGTTTTGTGGTTTTTTTTTTTTGGCAAAATTATGGTTTGGGCACTGTACACTTGGTCAATTGTGATTTGGGCCATTGACTAGGTTGTTGTAGGGTTTGGGAACACTCTTTAAAAATATTTATTCTTTGGGGCAAAATTTAAGCTGAAAACAACAAATGCCCAAAATACCTTTCATCAAGTTTTTTAATTTTCCATTTTAATCCTTCTAAGTTTCCCTATTTACATCATTAAACCCTTTAGAAAAACCCCTCCTCCCATTTGATTTTTGACCAAAAAACCCCAATCCTCCTTCTTCTTCTTCTCTAAGGTTTTCCTTCTCTCTTCCACATTCTCCGGCGACGGCGAACCAGCAATACGGTGGTGGAACGGTTTCGGGCGATTGCCAACTCCGATCAACCCCCTTCTTAATCGGTAATCCCTCTTCTCATTTCTTTTTCTTCAGTTCTTCTTCTTCTTCTTCAACACCTTCAACGAGTATGAAATACAATTGTCACGGGCAAAAGTTCTCGTGAACTTGGAAGATCGCACATGCACTTGTAGGAAGTGGGAAATGAGTGGAATTCCATGCGAGCATGCATGCCAGGCGATTGTAAAATCGCAATTGAATATTTATGATTTTGTTGAAGAATGTTATCACAAGGATACCCAAGTGCGTATCTATTCAGAGTTAATGCATGGCATTTTCACTACAGACATACCTCAACTCGATGATGACAGTGAAGTTCTCCCGTGTCCTGGCCAACCACTAGTAATAGGTCCACCCAAAACGAAACGCCCAGCAGGCAGGCCAAGGGTAAAGCGTATCGAGTCCCAGTTTCAAGACAAAAGGGTTGTGCATTGCTCGCGATGCCATGAGAGTGGACATAATCAAAAAACTTGCAATAATCCTATTTGATTGTAGAACTGTTTTTTGTACTTTGCTATCGTTATTGTAGAGTTGTATTGTGTACTGTTTATTGTACTTTGTTATCGTTATTCCAGAGTTGTATTATGTATTGTTTATTGGATTTTCCTATTGTTATTGCATAGCTACACTATATTTAATAATTATGCTTTAAATGCTTGTAAATTCGTAGTTATGGCATCATCATCTTCTTCTGGTAGTATAGATGGAACGGTTGTTTGTCCGTGCCGACGGGGCGATTGTGTTCGGCTTACTTCACACAGTAAGGATAACCCATGTCGAATTTTCTACAGGTGTCATCATTGGGTATGCACACTTCAAATGACTTCAATAAGTAATTAGTCTTCTAACTGAAATTGATTATTGGTCCTGTTGCTTGAAATTTGTTGTAGCGTAATAAGACTGAAGTAAATTGTTTCAATGACTGTGGTTTCTTCATGTGGGCCGATGAATTTAAGTTATGCACATGTAAAGTAGTTCCTTGTAAGATTATAACATCGAGAAAAGAGACATCATATGGACATCTATTTCAGGACAAGCAGCTGCCGATCTGCTTGCTGCCTTCTCGAAGGTTCAAGAAGATGTTGAATTTCCTAAATTCGAAATTAACTCTATGGAGGATCTGGAATGGCAAATGAAATTTGATGGATCATCGAACTCGAACGGAGAAGGAGCTGGAATAGAGTTCACCTCGAGCGACGGGCAGCATCTATAGTACCCGTTCAGACTAGATTTCATCTGTTCCAATAATAGAGCGGAATATGAAGCTCTATTCATTAGCTTGATCATGGCGAAGCATATGGGAATGCAGAAGTTGCGTGTCTTTGGTGATTCAAAAGTTATTATTTCTCAAATTAATGAAGATTTTGTTGTTAAAGAACAAGAGCTGGTATCTTATAGAACAACAATTCGAGCATTGATGAGAAAATTTGTTGAATGCATTTTGACTCATATCCCGAGAGCTAAGAATCATCAAGCTGATATCCTAGCTAATCTTGGAAGTAGATTGAGTATGAATGAGGACTCTCAACAAATCGAAATTATTTGAAAATCCTTGCCAGCAACTTTGGATCCGGAAATCGAGAAAGAGGATATTTTTTCAACTAATTGGAGGCATGCCATATTACACAAACTTCGACATTCTACCTCCATCTTCGAAATTCCTATTCGAAAGTTAGCAAACTTTGTTGAAATTTGTCATATCTTGTAGTTCAAAGCCTCGAATGTAGTGTTACTTCGATGTGTTGGAAATGAAGAAGCACAATAAATTCTTGCAGAAATACATAAGAAGACTTGTGGCTACTCGGATTCTATTCCTTTATATAGAAGGTTACACAGATTTGGAGTGTACTGGCCAACCATGTCTTTGGATTCTCCGATTTTCAGAAGAGTTGTATTAATTGTCAAAGCATTCCTGATGTTATGGAGGTATGTCTTATCTTTGCAGAAGAGGAAGATTGGAGGAGACCATTTATACAGTTCTTAAGAGATAATTTTCTGCCAAATAATGCACATGAAGCTCATAGAATTCGAAGAAGAGCAGTGCGTTTTCGTTTTCAAGAAGGATATCTATTTCAAGTAAGCACAAATGATACTTTACTCAGATGTCTTGATCATGAAGAAGCAACTATTGTACTTCGAGAAGTACATTCAGGAGAATGTGGAGCTCATCAAGGGAAAAGAAAATTGTATGAACAACTTTGAGATATGGGATACTATTGGCCTACCATGAAGGAAGATGCCTTCGAGTGCACGAGATGTCAAATACAAGAAAATATCCCAAGGCAGCATCCTCGAAGCATGCAATCTGTAATTACTCCATATCCATTTCATACCTAGGGGCTAGATCTAATTGGTCCAATCAATCCACATAGTAGGAGGGGACATGCTTGGATTTTGGTGGCTACTGAATATTTCACCAAGTGGGTAGAAGCCGTTGCTTTGAAAAGAGCAAAAGGAGCTGTTGTAGCCAATTTTATTAAAGAGAATGTAATTGCTCGAGGATGAGTGCCTCGAAGAATTGTCACTGATAATGGATCTTCATTCTTAAATCGTCCAGTTCGAGAGATGCTTGCAAGATACAACATCATACACAGCAAG
>JAUPMG010177770.1:0-10457 GCA_031762675.1 Pachysandra terminalis
GATTAGAGGGATCATTAATACTTTACCATCTTACTAATTAGTTTAATCTAATTTATTTAGTTTTAATTAGTTCCTTTTGTTTCTTAGATTTAATCATAAATTTTCTCTTTTCTTTCTCTTATTAATTTTAGTAGATTTAATCAGATAATTTAACAATCTTTAAACCCATTCAATCCTTGAGGTTCGACACCCTCAAAATAGCCCTATCCTACAAGGATTCGTCCTGTTGCGAGTGGTTAATTATTATTGACACATCACTATTCCATATCAAAAATAGAGTTTTATTTGAGTACTTACCTGGAATTATCGATAGTGTTAGGTAGAACACCTTCTTCTTCTTCAAAGCATTAATCTTTTGCAATTCTTCAATCTCTAGCCTTCGAACTTCTCTAAAAGCTTGCACGGTTGTTGTACTCTTCTTCTTTCTCTTCTCTTGTCTTTGAATATGATCCATACGCCCATGCCTTGTTATATAGTTTTTATTCTCAGTTTGAATTGATTAGCAGTCCTTATTAGTTTAAATCTTGTATTGCTTCTCAACCATTAGGTTAGATTAATTAAGCTCCTATCTAATATTAACCATTGGATTAAGAGTCCTTGTTTTAGTTGAACCAAGATTATTGCCCTTTTAATCTAAATCCTTATAAAATAGAACTAGTATTAATTCCTTATTAAATCTCAGCCATTAGTTTAGATCAAGAATTCCTATGAAATCCTAGCCCTACATTATAACTTGTGAGAGTTATAATTGTGTGTTATGCATTTAGTTTCCTATAATAAAACCCACCAATCACAACAAGTCAAAGTCAAACATATGAGCTAATTTACTAAAATTTTAGCATAGTCCCTAATTTCTTATTAATTACACATTAACCCTATTATTTTAGTTTAGGTTTTTACAATCTAACCTCTTAAAGAAAATTTCGCCCTCGAAGTTCACTTACCTGGTTAGAAAAGTTTTGGATACTTCTCTCGAATATCTGCCTCTAGTTTCCATATCGCTTCTGATCTTCCATGATTACTCCATAAGATCTTCAACGTCAGTATTACTTTGTTATGTAGAACTTCTTCCTTCTGGTCAAAAATCTCTACTTGATGTTCTTCATAAGTTGCATTCTCCTTGATTGTAACAGTTTGCCAATCAATCACACATGTCAAATCTGGATGATACTTTATAAGCATAGATGCGTGAAATACATCATGTGCAAGGTCTAAACTTGACGGTAGTTGTAATCTGTAAGCCACTTCACCTATTCTTTCATAAATCTCAAACGGTCCAATAAATCTAGGTGCCAACTCACCTTTCATGCCAAATCTGAATACTCCCTTGATTGGTGATCCTTTGAAAAATACCCAATCTCCAACATTAAACTCCAGTTCTTTTCTCCTTGCATCTGCATATTTTTTTGCCGATTTTGTGCTATAACAAGTCTCTTTTTAATAAGCTTTATCTTTTTCATTGTTTCTGTAATAATTTCCGGTCCTAAGGAAATATTCACATTCTCTTCATTCCAACACAATGGTGATCTGCAAGGTCTTTCATACATTGCTTCGAATGGAGCTATTCCGATGCTAGCTTGATTAGTGTTGTTGTAAGAAAACTCTTCAAGTGCTAAGTGATCTGCCCAACTTCCCTTGAAGTCAAGTATGGATGCTCTTAGTAAGTCTTCTAGTACTTGATTAACTCTCTCCATCTGTCTGTCGGTTTGAGGATAAAATACCGTACTAAAGTTCAATTGCGTTCCTAAAGTTTATGCAAACTCCTCCAAAATCTTCATGTGAATTGTTAACCTCGATCTAAAACGGTTGTGATAGGTACTCCATGAAATCTTATTATTTCCTTCACATATAGCCTTGCCAACTCGTCTGTGTTTATAGCTATCCTTGCTAGTAGAAAGTGAACTAATTTGGTCAATCTGTTCACTATTACCAAAATGATGTCAAGATTTATTACAAGTCTTAGGTAGCCCCATAACAAAGTCCATTGATATGTGTTCCAACTTCCATTCTCCAATCGGTAGAGGTTGCAAAGTTCCCACTCGTTTTTGATGCTCTACCTTTACTTGTTGACAAATCACACACTTCTTCACTAATTGGTCAATCTTCATCCTTTTCCACTAGTAGTATAGTCTCAAGTCATAGTACATATTTGTTCTACCTGGATGTATAGAATATGTAGACCTGTGAGATTCCTCCAGAATATCTCTCTTCAAGTCTTCATCATGTGGTACACAAAGTCGCCCTTTCAATCTTACGCTTTCGTCTTCTTCCTTAGTCCTAGCTCAATAATTCTGCCCTTCAATGATGGCTTGCTAAGTAGATTGTACAACCTTATTCCATGCTCTTCTTCAAGAATGTCAACTCCCCATTCTACAAGTTTCTCATATATTAACCATTCTTGTATCATCATAAATGCCACAGTTCTTTTAGGTTTTCTCCTAAGTGCATCCACCATGAAGTTAGTCTTACCCAGATGATATTGCAACGTAAAGTTCTAATCGTTGACCAATTCCATCCATATCTCTACCTCATATTCAAGTCTTTTTGAGAAAATAAGTACTTCAAGCTCTTGTGATCAAAAATCACTTCAAAATTCTCTCAAAATAGATGATGTTGCTAGTTTTTGATAGAAAACACTATGGCTGCCAACTCTAAGTTGTGAGTGGGATAATTCCTCTCATGAATTTTGAGTTGTCTTGAAGCATAAGCCACTACATTACCTTCTTGCATCAGAACACAACCCGGTCCAGATAAAGATGCATCTGCATAGATCACGAACTTCACACCACTTACAGGAATAGTTAACACCAGTGTGGTTGTTATCCTTTCCTTAAGTTCTGAAAAAGCCTTCTCACATTGTTCATCCCAAACAAACTTCATCTCCTTCCTTGTTAGCTTATTCAATGGTATAACTATGCGAGAAAATCCTTCGATAAATCGCCGATAGTAACCTTCCAATCCAAGAAAACTACGAACTTCCGATACATTCTTAGGTTGTTCCCAAGTTAGTACCACTTAAACCTTATCCGAATCCACTGTAAATCCATTCTTAGACGCTACATGTCCTTGGAAAACACTTCCTCTTTCTAGAAATCGCACCTAGAAAATTTAGCATACAATTGGTTGTCTATTAAAATCTGTAAGGTAATTCCATGATGTTCTTCATGTTCTTCCTTGGTCTTAGAGAAAACCAGAATATTATCCACAAATACTGTAATGTCCCGAACCCAGCTATTTAAATTAATGAATTAATCTTAATTAATCTGCTAATTTCACATCTGGAATATATGCAATACTTATGGCTGAATTGGGCCAATTGGTAATTTTGGAAAATAATTGGTTAATTTATATAATTAAATAAAAATCAAATTGAATTGGGCTTGGACCTTTAATTCGAATCAGACCTGGACTTTAATTTGGATTGGACTTAAGACCCAATAAGAGATCCATTAGAACCCATCTAATTATGTAATTAGGGTTAGGAATAAGGTTAATTAAGGAAAACTAAGACAAAATTGATAAGGATGATTCTCCCATTAGGGAAATTCAAAAATTCAAATTTTAAAAGAGGATAATCAACGAAATAGCTTCCCAATAAAAGTAAAACTCCTCTAAACAAGGAAGTGATTAGAAGGAGACTTCTCCCTAGTTTCAAACGACCAAACCAAAAAAAGAGAAAATTCTGAGTTTTGTTTCCAGAAAAGAGAAGAAGAAGATGAGAAGGCCTAGAGGGAAGGAAGAGAAAAGGGAGAGAGAGGAAAAGAAAAGAAAGACCTACTGTAGGAAGAAGAGAACCAGAAAAGCAAAGAAGAAAGAAGAAGAAGAAGAAGAAGAAGAAGAAGAAGAGGAAGGATATGAAGAAGGTTCATCAGATGAAGAAGAGAGAACGGAAAGAGGGATCTTGATAAAGCAAGCCATAAAGAGATAGGTAAAGCTCGAAGAAGATGAGTACTAGATTGGGGATGGGGAACTAGGCTGAAAAGGTAGGGATTCTCCATTGATCTTACGGTAGTTATGTTCATAGATCTATAATGATGTTATAGATAAATGTATAGGTGATTTGCATGATTCGTTGATCAAGCATGATCTGATCCATGTTTAAATGAGATTATATGGTATTCTTCACAATTGTATTGAATGATGTTGTGATCAAATCCATGTATTGGTAATTATGTTATGTTCTTTATGTTTGTATTGAATAATATGTGGAGAAAAGACCATGATAGTGTGAATCTAGATCTTGGATAATTGGTGTTTGTGATGATGCAAATCCATGAATGTGGTAGGTTTTGTGTAATAGAATATGATTGAGTTAATGATCATATAAAATAATGATTTAATACTAAAAAGTGTAAAAACAAATAGGATTATGAGAGTGTGGGCACGAAGCCCTAGGAGAAAAACTAAATTCTGGGCTGAAATACTCGTTCGGCAGATATCTCGGCAGATACCAAGACATCTACCGAAAATTCCCATAAAATATGACATTCTGGACAATCTGCTGAGCCTCGACAGGACATGTACCGAGACCCTCGGTAGGACCCTCGACAGATACCGAGCATCTACCAAAGCCAAATTGACTCCAAAATTTATGGAAAGTTCCCATATGTGATTTTGGATATGTGTATGATGTTGGTTTGGTTGCAAAATGAATAATAATGGTCGAATGATAGGAAGTGTGTAGCCCTCTTGATTTTCAGTATGACTTGGTAGTATATGTTGTGATATGACTTGATTGTGACTCTAAGAAATTCTTAAGTGATATATATATGATGTGTGAGTGGTACTGGGAGTATCCATTGGTTGTCAATGTGATTGACTGTGATGTTTGACTTGTATGATGTGTGTGTGGTATTGGGAATATCCACTGGTTGTCAATGTGATTGACTGTGATGTTTTCGGACATATTGTAGTGACCCATATCTTTAAATTATAATTAATATAATTTAATTACAAGTAGCAATAATAGTCACTTGTGATTATAAAGGACTATGTAATACTAAGGTCATAAATAAGAGAATATGACTTAAATGTAATAAAAATATAATTAATGGGAATTAAGTGAAAATAGTATAAATAACTGGGTTAACTAACGGAACTTCTAAAATTTCAGGGAATTAAGACTCTTGGGCCAAACGAAATGGGTATTGGAACTGGGCTTGGTCTTATGACCCTGTACACTTAAAGGGTAAATAGGTCATTTCCTTTGGTTTCAAATTCTGCCGAACCAATTGGATAGGAAGGGAAGTTCCCCAACTTCCCAAAACCCCTTCCAAATAGGAACGTGGGATTGTGGGAAAGATTCCCAAAACCACCTTTCTTGCTTTGTATCACAAGACTAAGAAAAGAGAAGAGAAGAAGAAGGAATCTGAGTTTTGGTTGAAGAGAAAGGGAAAAGAGGAGAATGAAGAAAAGCTAAGGAAGATCAAAAGGAAGGAAAGCTAGAGGAGGATTGAGGATCAACTATCTCTAATTGCAGAAAATACAAGGCTAAAAGAGGTAGAGATTCTCCATTGATTTTACGGTAGTTATATTCATAGGGTTATAATGATGATATAGATAACATGCTTAGGATGATATGCATGATTGAATGATGTTGAATCTCACATTTATAATCCTATTTTAATTATTAGATTTTGTTTGTGATATTAGGAATTGATGTTTGCCGGTGTATTTGGTGTTTGGTGTGAGAAGATGTGTGAATTTTAAGGTTATGTGAAGTTGGGCACAAAGCCCTAGGAATTCTAGAAATTTCTGGGTAAGAAACAGTAGGCTTCTAGGTCCCACCGAGCCTTCGAGTTATTTATACGATTATCCCGAAAGGTGATTCAAAATATGACTTTGGGATAATAAGTTGGTCATTTTGAGATGTCGTCTCGAAATGCCTAACAAAGACTATTCAAAATACAACATCAAAATAGCATTATGCTAACAACCTCATATGAGATATTACTTGTGATGACGAATTGGCCTTCACGAGGTGGCTAATCTATAGATGTCTTTTATGATATAATTATCGAATATTTCAAAGGTTTTCCTTCAAGAATATGATTTGAACTTCATCTCAAGTAGCACTTCAAAATATACTATTAATTTCGAAGTTATTCTCCCGAAATGGGATTTCGAAATATACTATTTTGGAAATATTCTCCCACTAAAGGTGGGCTTTCGACAAGACATTCAGAATTTCAATTATAAATTCTTTAAAATGTATAATTACATAATTGACCTTTCCAGATGTCATATTATCATTGGATTAAATCAATTTTCAAATTGGCTCATCATCATTAGCCCCCTACGTTTAGAATGTGTTGTTTATCCACATTGTAAATGCATTATTAAATATAGAAACAATTTCCTATGCATATTAAATGTATTTCTCTGATAATCACATAACGCATGTGCTTGTGATAGTCCCAAAAATTATCGTTTGATACTTTTAGACAATTTGATTTGCATATATATATATATATATGAATGAATGGATGTAGAGAAAACAACTTGTTCAAATGGCTTTTGAAGTCAGAGTTGGTGAGAAGAAAATCAGGCTATTTGAGAATTCTCTGGTTTTTGAAGAAATCAACAAGAATGATGTTTCTGTGGGTTGGAACTTTTGGTATAAGATTGTTGTGACCAATCTTTCTTACAAAGTCGAATCAAAAGGTGGTCACTCTTATGTTAAAACAACCTTGACACTTAACGTCCATGAGGAACGAAAGATGAGTTTGAAGAGGAGGATTGAGCTTAGGCTTCCTTTTCTCAAGCTCCGTCATTAGATTTGATTGCTGTAATTCCGTCTGACAGTTCCTGCAGACCTCAGTAATTCTTTGATGGTTTGCTTAGTTCAAGCATTGCAGATAGAAGCAGCGATTTATGTATATCTATAAAAGCTTGGAAGAGATTTTAGCTTATTCAAGCATTATAGATATGTAAAGATATAAAAGCTTGAAAAATGTATTTGAATTTTCAAAATACTTTTGTAGTCAATTCTAATTCGAAATAGTAATACTTGGAACTTTTGTTCATTAATTTCTCTGAGTGTTTTGCTTAAGAAAATTTACATGCATATATAAATTTGGCATAATACTCCAATGTTTCAAATTAATCCTCCCAATACAAATGGGCGTTCGAATTTGGAACTGGGTCTTTAAATATTCTATTTAAGATTTATCTCAAATGAATCCTTTAAAATGCTTCATTTGAAATTTATTTAATGTAGAATTTCAGAACATTGGTTCGAGGTCTATCTTAAGTATAACCTCTAATATTTGTTCATTATTTCAAAGGTGTTCAAAAGAATGTTGATTTAAGACCCATCTTATGTAGATCTTTAAAATACTTATAATTTTGAGAATATTCTCCATATACATGTATATTCTCAAACTAAAATATTCCGAAAGTATAATTTCGAAAGAATACTGGTCTGAGAGATTCATCTTTAATGAATTCTCAAAATATATTGTATAAAGTCTATCTCATGTAGATCCTTAGAATACTTATTTGATTCGAGATATACTCCCAACACATGTGGAAAGATACTCTTAACATATGAGCATTCGAATGTCTGAGGTCTATCTCAAGTAGATCCTCAGAATACTTATGATTTCGAGATAATACTCCCAACAAAGTGGGTTCTCGAAATGTCTGAATTTTATCTCAAGTAAAGCTTCAGATTCTTAATGATTATTTCGAAATGATTCTCCCAAAACGGGCCATCGAAATATGTAAATTCTGTTACACGATGCCAAGTGGCACATTCTTATTGAATCAATTAAAATTAAATATCATCATTAGCCCCCTGCGCTTATCACGTGTTGATTAGACACATTGTAAGCGTGCTATTAGGGGACAAATTGGCAAGCACATTAAATGTGTTATAAGTGCTATGGTAAACCGTCACTGCCTCGTTTCGTGTATAGTCTAAGTTGCATTAAATGGAATGCTGATGTGTCAATTGGGTATTATTCAGCGTATGCAATGCTTAGTAACCCGAGGAAACAGTGTTTGAAATTCTAGGCAGTTAATCATTTCAAATTCAAATATATAAATATGAAGAGATTCTTAAAGATCAACTTACCTTGATCGATATCTTCTTTCTTCCTTAACCTCTGTTCTGCTTTCTTTATACCCTCTCGAATACTTTGCTTGATATTTTAAATTTTTCCTTCGAAATGCCTTCTAAGAAGCAAAAGGGTGATAAGAAGCAAAAGGTCACGACTATTCAGCCTTTAGAAAGACCTTCGAGCCCCTGTATAGAGCTTGGTGATTAATTATTCTGGGATCCTTCTAATAGTTGGATTCCTTATGCGAAGAATGTTTCGGATTTATTGACTCCTTATCCAGATTTTGGTGAA
This sequence comes from Pachysandra terminalis, assembly GCA_031762675.1. Lineage (NCBI taxonomy): Eukaryota > Viridiplantae > Streptophyta > Magnoliopsida > Buxales > Buxaceae > Pachysandra > Pachysandra terminalis. The sequence goes on from JAUPMG010177770.1 coordinate 8,355, forward strand.
ATCAAGGATAATATTAGTCGTTTTCGACTTATTCCTTATTTTAGAGCTACTCAGAATGACTTTCCTATTTCTGTTGTTTGTTTCAAATCTCACCTTGGCTGGCCAATGGCTTAGGGTTCTTGGTGTAGAAGTATTGTTTCCAATCCCGCTTATGCAGGTAAACTGAAAAGTGTGGGTATTTATAATGCAGTTCAAGCTTCGATGTCACAAATTTCTCGAGGTAATGAAGGAGTTAAATCTTTCATTCTTATTTGGAATCCACATTTTCATACATTCGTGACTATTTTTGGAGAAATTACTCCAATTCTTGAAGATGTTCAAGCTTTATACAGTTTTCCTGTTATTGGTAATATTCATTCATCCTGGTGACTTGTCCTTATCTCGTGAAGAACTCAAGATTGAAAAAGCTTTGGTTGATGGTTTAAAACTTTCGATGCAGAAAGCTACTTTGAAGAAAACCCATTCGTCTTCTAAAGTTTAGGGTTCTCATCAGAACATAGCAGGATGGATTCGCTATTTCTGGAGGGAAGAACATGTAAAGAGTAAGTTAAACATTCTCTCCATTGTGATGCGTATGGGTAGGAAGAGCCCTATTTTCCTTGAAGCTTCCTTTCCCTTTGGTTGTCTCATTTTATGCTTTCGAGTTTACCTTCGAACAAACTTTATAATAAGGTCTTCCCACTAACTATCAAGTTAGCTCACGGATTCAAAGTTCCCCTAGCTCCTCTTTTTCTTGGAAATTTTTATGAGAGTCTTGATCTTTTGGTTGTTGATAAGGCTCAGTCTAGAGGTGCTCGAGTAATCAAATCAGTTGTTAATACCTCTTTTCTTCAAATTTTTCTTTGGGAGCGCTATTTGAAATATGCTTCGGTTGAAATTTTCCCGAATACTGTAATTCTAGAATCTAGTGTCTCCAATGCTCGTTCTGTTTTATGGGCTGATAATTCTCCTAATAGGAATATTTCTCTGGTTGATGTTATAGAAAAGGAAAGTGAGTTTTTATACAGACCTTATCTTCGAAAGATTGGTTTTACTAATTATTCGATATTGAGAATTCCTTCCTTCTAGTTTCGGATTTCCATCTTCAATCAAAATTCTTCAGAATTTACCTGGTAACCATCCATTATGGTTATGTTCTTGGAATGGTTGAAGGTAGCTTTGCAAGTACTTTCCATTATCACCCTCACAAAGTGTTGTGGCAATTTAGACTGGATCGAACTGTCCCGAAAGTGACTCCTACTATTGTTCCTTCTCCTCATAAGGCAGGTAGAAGATCCGTTGTCTCGGAAGCTTTAGAATGTTGTTGGGCTTTCAAGAAGGCTATTATTACAGCTTCCTTGAGAATGGCTGGATCTTCTAAATCTTGGGTTAAATTTTGGCAATTATTGTTATTGGATTTTGACTAGTTTCCGAAAGGTCAACCTATTCCGTCAGATTAAGCAATCGGCTTTAGAGATACAAGACTTAAGTCATTTAGCAAGAAGAGTAATACGAGTTCTCCTTCAAAAGGTTTCTCTATTCCCATTCCTTATATTTTTTATCCTGATCCTTCAATCAGTGAATTAGCTTCGAGTTTTACCACTCAAGAAAATATTCCTCAAGAAGGAGAAGAGACCGAAAAAACTGACTCGATCTTCTAGAAGAAAACTGTAACGTCTCGAATCCGATAGACCCCATACGGTCCATCAAAGACTAGACTTCTAGAAGAACGATAGACCCCATACGGTCCATCAAAGACTAGAGACATCAATTTCACTTCCTCAAAGGAGAGTGGTGGATCACAACAATAATGGGATTATCCCAAAATAAGCGTTTAAGGGAAAAACTAAACATATCATTTATTACAAAGTTCAGCGGAAAAGAAACGAAATACATTCTAGGTTAGAAATCAGGTTAATAAACATAAGGTTAAATATCATTATAGCAAAACTTAAATTCGAAAGACTAAGACATATACGAAGTAAGAAGGATTTCAAACTACAATGTTTTAAAATGAAACAAAACGAAAGAAAAACATAAGAACAAAAATGTATCATAGGGACGCGTGATAACTGTCTTCCTTGGCGCACCAGTCTTCTACCACGAACTCGGGCTCTCCAACTA
>JAUPMG010177781.1:0-10457 GCA_031762675.1 Pachysandra terminalis
GTCCCGCCGATCCCACCGGTCCGGCCCGATCTGAAATTTTTAAATTTTTAAATTTTTTTTTTTAATTTCTGTACCGGACGGAACCGGTCCGGCGACTGGTTCCGGTATTTAAAACCCTGGCCAGGACCGGTCTGGTCCCAAGCCACGATACAACTGTTGTATCGTGAGGCTTTGGACCGGACCGTTACAACTGATACCGGTACGGACCGGCCGGTACAACCGGTCTAGTGACTGGTACAACTGGTCCAACCAGTCGGACCTTTTTTTGTTTTCTTTTAAATTTACAAATTGAACGGTCCAGACCGGTATCAATCTGGACCAGTCCGGTACCGCCGGTCCGGTGACTGGTCCGGCCAATCCAAAAAAAAATTGGGCAATCCAGTTTTTGTACCGGATCCGTACCGGCCGGTATCACTGGTCTGGTCCCCAATCCCGAGACCTTAAACCTTGGTTATCAGCCTATTAATAGAAAAAGAAACAAAGAAGAAGCCAAAGTAATTGTCCACCCAGGAAAAAGCTCATTTTATCCTAGCAATGAACAAGCCAAGATGTCTCCAACATTACCCACAGCATCCATGCAAATTCAATCAACATATTTGTTCTCACAAATTTCAAGCAACACTTTTCTATCAACCTGAAACAGCTTAGCTTCTTGGAATAAGAACATTTTTGGCTGTCACGAAAATCTAATTACATAGAATGATGTTCAGTAAAAAGTGGACCGATGACCCATTACAATCTCAAGTTAAAAACACCTGCTTTATCTAAAAACAAGATGGCCTTAGCTTTATGTGTGAGCTCCGCTGCATGCTAAAAAACTCTATTGAATTCAAGTTCAACAGGTAATTTACCACTGAGTATCTTACCACCTGAACCCATGCCTGTAACATTCCAAGATCCAGATTGACCCCTTAAAGCCCCATCCCACCCTCTGCTTGCGGGTAGGTCCATTCACAAAGCCCTACACAACTCTTGTTCCAAATAAGATTTTGCAACTCCCTGGAAACTCTCCCTTGTTGTGTCACCTCAGTAGAACCACCTCTTCTGCTATTCTTTTCACTCCTTCTCAAACCCTGCATAATCCCCAAAAGCTTTCCAAATTCCAGAATTCTCATCACCCAATTGGAAACCCTATCCTCCATATTATACTTGCCATCAATTTTGAGTTAGAGAAAACTGTTGAATCGAATTTCCTAAATTTCGCCCAAATTTCTGAGTCGCTGCCCTCAGAGATGAAGCCCGCGCTCAATTCTTTCCAACCCGACAACAATTTATCCACCTTCGCTTCCACACCATGTTTCAATACTATCAATGACCTCTAACATTCTGTTCCTCTAGCAATGTCTACTTCCTCGGAGACCAAAAAAGGTTCCACAAAACCACCAACCCCTCATAGAAACTAGGCCCAATATTCTCAATTCTACTAACAAAGCATCCATTTGGCCCAATGAGCTCTTGTCCTGGTACCAGCCACTATTAATATGAAACAACCAGTACAAATCACTACTTGCGGGTGCAAGAAACCATGCTTATAATGGTGTTAAATGAATTAAAATGACACTGGAAACCTGCCAACAACACTGATAAAGTAAAACCCTACCTAGTTACTAAACAGCTCCAAAACTGGATCCAGACATTATTTATAGGGAGCAGGCATGTCATATATTAGGTACCCATTGAGACCCCAAGGATATTAAAATACCAGTATCATTTGATCAAAACTCCTGAAGCATGTCAATATTTTGAATCACGGTTTGGAACACCATTGGCAGTTCCTCAATCTTTCCTCAACTTCATCTAGGCATAAATATCAAGTCTTTCAAGGGAAAAGGGGAGAATTCTGTGGAAACTAATACCCATTTGCGAATTATGGATGCATATGGAAGGGAGAAAAATAGGTGAATCTTTGTAGCAAACTTGATTCCAAATATCTGGTGGTGAAACACAACCTTAGATTTGTTTTCCTCTGGTCGATACCCTTAAAGGAGTTTGATGGACATTCTATCTAGCTTACTATTATGGTTTTAAGTACCGGTCTGTACGTACTGGACCGACCTAGATGGGTCCAGTGAATAGGTACAAGAAAATCCAAAAAATTAAATATAGTAGGAGACCAGCCAGTACCAGTACGGACCGGTCTAGACTGGGAAACTCGACTTTAAAAGAGCCGGTCTAACACTATTTGTATCGGAGCGTATCAGCTGTATGGACCAGTACCAGTCAAGTCTGGTACGGGTTTTCATCCAATACTCTGTTTATTACAATATGAAACAGAAATTACAGCATCTATGCTATTATTATAATCTCATTTAGGGGAAGATCTCCAAGAATTTTATATACAATGTGTACCAAACCTTATCACCCACCACCACCACCCAAAGAGGGAAAAAATGTTGTTACATTTGTTGAACAACTCCATATATTCAAATTCCTACAAATCTTAATTAATAAATTTAATCTTACATATATATCCTATTCAAAATATGTTGCTTATGCAACCATAGAGACCTTAATGTGATCATCACGCAATTTTTATATATAATTGGATCAGACCTTTGGCTTGACTTGTGATTGATAAGATTTCTCCTCCACCTAAGAAGCTTAAGCCAAGTAAAGACTGGCTACCTAGTGATTTACAACCACCCTCACTGAACACTTTCTATATCTCTGTCTCCATGTTCGGCTAACATAAATTCAATGTTCTGAGTCTTCTGACATACCAAGATTTTGGCGTAACAAATCAACATACAATATCGGTACGTACCTTGTGATTTCTCTAAAAGAAGATAATGAAAAAAAAAATGTAACAGCATTGAATTTATTCAGAAAATGTTGAGATAATTTTCAAACAAATGCAAATGATTTCAACTTTCAAGAGGATCTGATAAATCCATCAGCTGAATGTATGATAAATTACCGAAAATTATATACTGCACTAAATAACTGGAATAGAACTCTAAAGATGGAAGGATTGGATAATATCAAAGCACATTCTTCAAATTGTAAAAGCATGTAAACATACGTGTTCCACCAAATGGAAGATTCTTCTTCTCGCCATAGCACAAATGCAAAAGAAGCATACGCCCAATAATTCTTAGCAGCTTGACGAATAAACGGAGCAGCACGCTCCCCTGTTTTTGAGAAGAAAATGACTTTTACCTATGGACCAAGCGTAGTAAATTAGTAGATATGCATCACAAATTACCAATGACCACAAGAGTTGCAACTTTGTCCCGGCTCGCCCAACCCAACCCTAATAAGAGCCTGAACCTATCAATTAATTTGGGTTTGGGCTTGGTGCAGGCTCAATTTTGAACCCAAAGTTGAGCTTGGGCTGGGTTTGAGCTCATTAGTTTGGGGTTCAGTTCGAGCTGGGTTGGGTTCGAGCCAACTGATTTTAGATCAGGCTGAGCCCGAACTGATTAAAAACAGGCCCAACTCACCCTATTTACAGCCCTATACCATTTGGAACATAAAAGTACAAAATAGAATATATCGGTTACATATTGCATGAAAGACCACTTCGTTCAGCAGTTAGCGCATGCAATTCAAGATCACCAATTGTTTCTCAATTTCTAGTTGATAAGACTTAAATATAAACTTGAAAGTCAAGAAATTTGCTGGGGCACTCAATGCTTTATGGATCATAGTGATACAGCAAATAGTTGGAAGCTTATCTTGTAGCTGAGAGGCAGGAGTTCGTTAAGATCTGAAAAAGGTTGAACTTTTTTCTTGACTGAAGCAAATAGATTTTTTCAGTATATGATAATGCTTCAAGTTTGATTCTTTGTCTTTTCATTAGTAGCTATATTTTATGTTCATGTGCTAGTATCTCAATCTTTTGCCAAGTATTGATTTTTGGGCATATGTTCCATCCTATGGTTCGTGCTGAGTTACAGCAGAAACCATCCCTATGGCCTGGTCCTAAGCAAAAGATCCAATGATAACATTATCCAATTCAATAAACAACTTGAGCAGTTGCTTTACTGAAAAACTAATACTACTCAAAATCTAGTAAAACTACATCATACTAGAAATAGTTCCACACCTAAAGCTATTATAAAGAAGTTCCAATGGAAGAAGATTTATCAATTATAAACAAGATCCAATGAAACCAGGTTTGTGCACTCGAAATGTTATCTTACCAGATAAGGAAGTAACTTTCACATTGTGTACTATTAGAAAGAATATGGAGCACCACTTAATAGTGATCAAGTAATGCGATTGTGATGCAAAACTAAGGTTTATGTATGATCAAGAACCCCAATTTCAATGAATCTAGAGATATAATAATGAATTGTCAATTACCATAAAAACGGAATGATGTAATGCCGGTGTAGAAGATTAAAAGAAATCCATTGTAAAATATATTAGAACTGATAAAATGAACTTGTACCTTATGATAACCACTCTTTGCTAGGAAATTTGGTCCCTGGAGTAGTAGAAAATAAAAAAAAAATCAATACTATCTCTAGTGGTACAGTTATAAAATCACACATTAAGCAAGACAAACAATCTTAGGGCCGTCAACAAGCCGAGCTTAGCTCAAGATCAGGCTTGGCTCACACAAACCACTCAAGCTTAGTAAATATGCTTACAAGATGAACCCAAGATTTAGGGAAATCTCACTTCCCTAGCAAGTTTAACCCGAGCTTAGTCAGCTCACTCGGCTCAATTAAACAAGGGCTTGATACAAACTTATATTTATGTATGTATGTATGTATGTATGTATGTATTTATATACAGTTTATATTATTCATAAACTAAAATTATAGCTTTGAGATTTTGAAAATAAAGTAATATAATTCTCAAATTCTTTTTTTTATAATATTATGCAAACCAAATTTATGGGCTTTCGTAGATTTTCATCTAATGGTGTTTGGGCCAGTGTGACCCAGTAACATAATGTAATGAGCTGCGCTAATAACAAACAGTGCATGATTACTACGAATCCTGATGAGCACGAGGCAAGCTAGGCAATGCTCAGCATGGCTCAGCTCATTTACAGCCCTAATCAATCTTGAAAAAGAGAGATTTAGAGAGAACTGATTGCATCTAACAGTTAATACTACTAAGGAAAATGGTAAAGTATATTAAAAACCTTAAGTGCTTCATGTAGCCTAAACACAATGAAACACAGCTTACATTTCACCATTCATAGAAAGATCAAGAAAAATGTTAACACGCACTTTGACAATCAAATATTTGATTCCAATGCCCCTATAATAATTTTCACTCGGCCTACATTAGAACTTGAAGAGAAGCCCTTCATCCATTGACCTGTATCATCCAAAATCACTTCATAATATTAAAAGTCCAGAATTTGTCTTAGAGAAACCTTGAATGTTAAGTTTGTACCACCCTTAAGGAACTCCAAACTCCTAAGCTGCTTGAACCCATATTCTACCCGACACATCAACTGAAGGCAGTTGAAGTTGGTGAGACGAGTACACACAGCTTCTTTGGTGAACACAGGTTGTGATCAGTCTAAAGATGCTGTTTAACTATAGTTTACAAGAACAATACATTCATTCAAAAGATGCTATACGCTGAAGACTAATTTTTATTCGATGGTTTTTTACAGGTATGATTTATGAAGTTGATGAACTGCTAATCTTGAAGAGGCAAATCAAATAACTTGCTCAAAGATCTTTTTTCTTTTTGATGAATAACCATCACATGATATATATAGAAAGAAGGGAACAAACAATAAACAGTACAAAGAGGTACTGAGCACCCAGGCACAAGAGCAAAAAGAAAACAGAAAGAAAAAAGTACAGGAGAAAACAAGAACCAAAAACATGTACAGCCAGGACCATAAGCCCAAATCTCAACTATCAACCACCATCACCAAACATCTCATCTGAAAATTTCTTCTGAAATTGCTTATAGCTCGAGTAAGGAATTTGAAGAGGTGAACATATATTGGAACTTGACTGTGCATGGTTTGACATTTGAAGGGGGAAGTATTGTAAAAATAGTTGCCAAACATTTGAAAATAGGGTGATCCCGGACCGGTGTGGGACATCTTTTTGAGGAAATTCAGCCTTTGCTGGTCGATGCCTAAATCGCTTTTGGAGTGCTTGATGTGTTGGAGATAGCGTAGGGGTCGAGGGAGACAAACATTACATAGGAACATGTGCCCGGCTGCTATTTGCTGGGCAATATGGAAGGACAGGAATGGTCTTTTTCATTAAGAAAAAGAACTTAGCAATGAAGCCATTTCTTCGAAGGCCCTTTTGATGCTCTTTTCTGGGTGGTTGACCTTCCTGAGTTCAGGGATGTCTTTCTCGCAGTTTGTACGGGATTGGGGTTTTTTGCGGGAGAAATAAACTAGAACTTTGTAAAATTGTATACCTTTTGTATCCATATGATATGGTAGGGCCATTTTTTTTCTTTTTACTTGTATCTTGTAATCCCTGTCTTTTACACATAGTAATACCATATACATTTACGGATCAAAAGAGGAAGGAGAGAGAGAGAGAGAGAGCATATGCAATCCATGTAGTAAACTAGCCCTTATCGACACTGATCCATATCATAGTGTCCATATCAAAGCCATATCTTCATCTCAAATTCGCAGGATATTAATTTGTTGTGTAGGAAACATGAGGTAGACATCTTACTAAGTGCCAATTTCTCAATTCGGCAATCAAGTTTGTTATTTCCTCAATATGCGACTGACTGTTAAGTGCTGCCCTCATACAGGAGTTGCCCATCCCCAATGGTTATTTAAACTAAGATTGACTGGCCAACTCCCACTCTGTGTTTAACCTCCGAGAGGATGTGGTGTTTTTTGAGAATGCTTCTCCATGCGTGAGTACGTCCAATGAGTTTCAGAAATTCCAAGCATCAATCTGCCAGAGCCATCAATCATCAGCCATCAGCCATCAGCCATCCTTGTAACTCCAATTGTTGCATGGGGATTCGAGGCACCAACAAACTTTCGGCTACAACCAAGCAAGAACAATTGCCTGCAGAAGGAAGTCTAATGGATCTATGGTAGGAAAACCATGAAAGCCTCAGGCCTTTAAGGAAATGAAGCTGGAAGGTCATTAAGCCTCCTTCTTAAGCACAGGCCACCATAGTATTGAATTTCAAGGGCCATGTAATTTTTGGAATATGCCACTTCAGACTAAGGAGATTATAGGAACTCAAATGGTTAAAATATCTATAGTGTGCATGGCACTTTAGACAGTTGACAATTAGCCATGCAGATTTTGCTATGGTAGCATCAGACAATATGCCATTTGTATTTTATATCTACATAAGCTCAGCAATAAATCCATTTATCCAACAAGAAGAAGCAAACTTGCTATGATAGCTCGTGTATTTCATTAGGATTGTTGTATAAGAGTCAACAACAGAATGCAGATCAGAAGATAATATTCTTAGATCATACCATCACAAGAATTATATCCTTAGTAAGATGCCAATATAAATCGAAGTCCATTATAAATATCTAAAATAGATTGTGGCTACATGAATCAGTATTAAACTTCCGTTCTAAATCTAATAAATGCACTTCAGAATCAATAGAGGCCCAAAAGATTAGTAGATTACCAGTGAGTCCTTAGAGTAATAAAGAATACGAGGTAATCCAAGAATGCTTGCTGCAAACCAATCAGCAACTGCATCCACAGATAGCTCCCCTTGATACCTAATACAAAAATTAAAATTAAAATCTCTATTCGAGTGAAACATTCAACTAGTAGGAGATATTGTGAGTTGAAGAAAAACAGTCTAGGAGGTATTCAAGCTCTCCCATTCTACTTTTTACTCATTTAACATCAATAACCAAATTGGAAACTTACCTAACAAGACAATCTGAAATGCTACAACCAGGAGGAAATGCAACAAGTGAAGGAAGACCTGTTACACAGTTTTAGAAGTTATGAACTACTAAAAGAAATATATGACGGCAAAAATAAAGTTAGGATAAGAATATAAGTCAGCCCAACCAAAAATACTGCATGTATACAAGCCAACATTTGACAATTCCAACATCCCAAGATTAAATCAGAAACTTGAATACAAAATTAATGCATGTAAACAAACTTTGGGGATCACAGGTTATGGTTATCAAGCATAAAAGCACGCTAAGAAAAAATCAGAAAGAACCTCTGGCCTGGCAATCTACTACATGAAGACTTCAATTGTTTTCCAGCTTAGCAGTCTACAAGTCTTAAAAAAATCCTTTTTTTTTTTATAAATACCAAGGAACTTTTATTGAGAAGAGAAGGAAATATGTACAAAAAGGCAAACAAGGAAAAAAAAAAAAAGATAAAACCTCAGATGTCATAGATCAATAACAGACAAGGGAAAATAAAAAACAATAACAGCAGCCCAAATACAAGGGAACAAGTACATTATCCTTTTTTTTTCTTAATATGCCACTCACAGCATCTAAGCCTCTCCGAGAACCATCTGATCTCTAATAGCTCTCCTCCTTGCTAACTCATCTTCAATCACATTGGTTGTGATATATCATATATGTACCAATTGGGGATGAGATATCCATCGAAGGACCAATAGATCTAGCCAATCTGATTCTATTAGCTTGTCTCCAACGATCCATTTGCCATCTCTAGCCCGGACTAGAATAAATGATGAATCCCCTCCCACAATCAAGTTCACCAACTCTAGTTTCCTTGCTTTCTTAAGAGCAAAGAGAAATGACTCAGCTTTTGCCCTTATGGCAAAACCTCCTCCATATGATAGAATACAAACGAATTATGGAGCCTTAATCATCTCTAAAGACACCACTAATACAAGATCAACCTGGGTTCCCAAGAAAACATCCATTGAAGTTTAATCTGATAAACCACAATGAAGGAGGTGTCCATACAGCCTGCGACCTATGATGACATAGAAAGAACAACTAAACCCCATTCTCTCAATGAAACTACAAGAGGCACACCAGGGAATTCCTCAAATGAAGACAGTTAGCTCCCAAACCATGATCCATTCCACAATCTCCTGAAAAGCTGAAGATTTGCTCTCAAAAATCCTCGAAACTGCCAAATTCCCCAAAGCACAGCATGGCTGAGAGCTCTATACGACGATTTTCCCCTGATCTCCAACTGAATGAAGCACTACTGATGTAGCAAATCAGAGATATCTGCCCGTACCACACAGCTATAATGAACCATCTGAAAAAAGAATGACAACAAATAGAAAGCACAAGATCACAATGTAAGAAGAGATGTTTAATGTACTCCCCTCCCTCATGCACATAACACACATTGAGGGAAAGAACCTTGTATTTCTCCTTCTTTGGAGAACATTGCAGTAATTTCTCTTTTGCAAGACTAAGGTCCACATAAAAGCCTTAATTCTAAGGGGTTTACACACTTCCAAATATTATTGAGAAGAAAAGTAAAATGTCAATCCTACTGAGAAAAGCAGAGGAGAGAAGAATAAAGAAGAAAATATACAACTAGGATCGAGTGACCAATCCTTATGATCCGTACTTTCTGGATCAAGAAAAACACCCTTAAGGAGTTCAAACAATGATGGTAATTGTTCAATATCCAGGAAAAGATCTCTCCATGAGGGGAGATTCAATTATGAACGAGTACAAGAAAACCGAAGGACAATAAATGACACCATAAACAAACGCATTCCCATTTAAAGCTGAATTAAAAACATGAGGACATCTAACAATGGGAATCTCCCCGTCACACATCCTCCCAAAATCTGATTTTGCTTCACACCAGCCCCAATTTAAGGATAAAATGAATTGGATAGCTCAAGGATTTGTTTCCAAGGCTACAAGTAGACACCTTAGCTTTCCTGTTAACATCCTAATTCCCATCTATTTGTATTTATGCCAAACGTATTTTTAATAATTGCATGCCATAAGCTGTCCATGTCTTCAAACTTAAAAGAACCCCCATATCCATGTGATAAAAATGCATACGTTTTTTTTGATAAGTCATGAAGATATATATATATACAAGGATGAAGAGAAAAAAGATAAAGTACAGCTACCATTGATTTGACATGACAGTTGAACTTTGAAGGATACAAGGAATAATATTTTTTTTATGAATTTCTAGGAATAACATTGTTGACGATTCTTTTTTCTTTTTCTTGGTTGTTACCACCTTAGTTTTACTCCACAATTAGGGTAGAACGTTTATAAGGTTCACAACACTAAACTACGAAGGCAGATCCTATATATGCCCAAGGACCTCACAATAGGGTTTGCTCTTCTCATTTTTTTTCGTTTTTCCAAAATTGAATGGTTACTATCAAAAAAGGAGTCCTTGAGGTACTATATAATAAAAATACATTCAAGCAAAATAGAGCAACAGATGAAAAGGAATTTTGCAGTAAGGTATTTCAAGTAGAAAAGCATTCTACCTTGTTTTTTTTTTTTTTTTTTTTGATAATTGATGAATTGTATAAAATAAAAAGCATAAAATAGTACAAACACTAAGGCAACAGCACCA
>JAUPMG010177792.1:0-10457 GCA_031762675.1 Pachysandra terminalis
TGTAATGCATTGTTGAGTGCTTCGTAGATAATTTCATATATTCAAGTTTGGCTTATCTCTCATTATGCTAGTAGGAGTTGGAATTGATGTTTCAAACTATCCAATAATTTCATATCCCTGGACAGGTGAGTGTATGCTCTTACCCTTACATATCTGCTCCCTTAATATTTTCGATGCATATGTTTACTGGATAGTGTTTTTGGTTAGATGCCCAAGTATTGTGGATTTACTCGCGAGCTGTGTAGCTCACCCTTCGAGGATCTGTTTTTTAGGTTATGTTGTGCTCTCTGTAGATACAAGGATGGATTGGGATAAGAGATTCCAACACACTTATGCTTCCGTTTGGTTGGGTAATGAATTATATTTAAGTTTATTTACTTTAGCTCTTGTTTACTTACTTGTTTACCACCTCCTGGTGAGGGGGTGAGAGTTACGTCGCTTGATTCTTGTGGTGACTCTCAAAGGAGTACACCCTAGAATCGGTTCGTGACAAAGTGTTATCAAAGCTAAAGATAATAAATCTTAGCAACAAGTATAGGAATAACTTAGACTTAATGATAAGGCTGGGTTGACACGAACACTGTAGAAAGATAGGTGAAGGGATAGATATGTGAAGATGAGTGTGAGAGTTGTGTGTTGGATGTGGTTTCTTAAGGTTACTTTTTGAAAGGTGCTAAAGGATAGTAAGGCCACTATTCCTAAAGACCCTAGGGTTGGACTTCAAGAAATTAATGCCTGGCAAGTATAATGGGTTGGGATGTCCGAATGGACATGGCCCCCAAAGGCTTGGAAGACGTTCGGTGCGAAATCTTACTATATATGTATAACCCTAACATTGACCAAGTACCTCCATGAGTATAAGGGGCGATGTAGTTGCAAATACATCCATACCCTAGCTTGTGAAAAAGAAGGTGTGTTAGCAGACCTATAAAGAAAATTTTAAAAGACAAATATATTTTACGTCTAATGAAGCATTTCGGTAAGGAAAACCTAATTAAGTTAAGTTGTCTAGAATTAATCTGCTAATTGTTCTGTGGAATTTGTTGTGATGATGATGTGATTATCGTGATGATCTTGTTTGGTGGATGGTGTTGTGGACTGATGGTATGACTCACATGAGAATGATGAACTAGTGCTGATCTGGTAGAGATCCATATAGTGCGTCAGTATGGTGTCATGTTCCAAGATATTCCAGGTCTACCACCCAAGCACGAAGTAGAGTTTTGCATTGAGTTGGTAGCAAGAGCACGACCCACTGCATTACCGACTTATCGTATGGCACCCACAAAACTGATTGAACTAAGGAAGCAGTTGGATGAACTTTTGGAACTAAAATTCATACATCCAAGTTCTTCTCTGTGGGAAGCACCAGTACTCTTTGTGAAGAAGAAGGACGGAACTCTTAGGTTGTGTATTACAGAAAGTTGAATCAGATGACGGTCAAGAACAAATACCCATTACCGCGTACTGATGATTTATTTGATCAGTTGCAAGGAGCGTCTTATTTCTCGAAGATAAATCTCAGATCCGGCTATCACCAACTGAGGATCAAGGAAGAAGATGTGACTAAGACTGCTTTTAGAATGAGGTATGGGCACTTTGAGTTTGTAGTAATGCCATTTGGGTTGTCTAATGCCCCTACAACATTCATGGATATGATGCATAGAGTATTCAAGCCTTACGTGGATACATTTCCGGTAGTTTTTGTTGACGACGTCCTCCTCTATTCCAAATCGAAAGTAGAGCATGAGGAACATCTCAGTATTTTCCTGTAGACCCTGGTAGACCACTAGTTAGAGGCGAAGGTCTTGAAGTGTGAGTTTGGAAGGATGAAGTGAAGTTCCTAGGATACAGGGTGTCTAGTGAGGGTATTTCTGTGAATCCCAGTAAGGTGGAAACAGTCTCCAACTGGGAGCAACCCAAAAATGTATCAGAAATTCGTAGTTTCTTGGGGTTGGTGGGTTATTACCGGAGCTTTATTGAAGGATTTTCAAGTGTTGCGTCCCCGCTAACCAAGCTGACCTGGAAAGACGTGAACTCTATTTGGGATGACGCTTGCCAAGAAGCCTTCACCACTCTCTAGGAAAGACACTACAGCACTTGTCTTCACAATTCCAATTAGCGGCATCGACTTTGTAGTCTACACAGACGCGTCACTGTCCGGACAAGGTTGTGTTTTGATGCAAGGACGCAACGTTGTAGCATATGCCACAAGGAAATTGAAGACACATGAGAGGAATTAGCCCACACACGACTTGGAGCTTGTAGTGATCGTGTTCGCTTTGAAGACCTGGAGACATCACTTAGTAGGTGTGATCGCCCCCGGGTCGGGCGGACCCTAGGTCGATCGGGTGGAAATGGAGTCGCCACCATCCAATGGGTTCGGGTGTGAATGGTCACCCATGAGTTGATTGATTGAGTATAAAATTGAACCGGAATTGTGAAATTAGGTTGGTCTGACCGGATTCGGGTAAGGGGGTTTATTTGAGAAATCAGGAAGGTGTTAGGCACCCGTTCTCTCCCGGTTTAGCCGGTTACCCGATTCAAAAGTGTTTGGGCCAATTTAGATAAAAGCAAAATATAAACTAAAAAAAAAACTAGCAAAATCGTAAAATGGATTCTAAAATCACCAAAATCTCTAAAATACTAAATACATCAAAACCCTTAATAAAATCCTAATATGTTAAAGATCCCTAACAACATAAAATGTCTTAAAAATAAACATGAATAATTTTAGCATATAATCATTTCACCATATTAAGCCACATGTAATATTGCAACAACCGAGGCATTGATTAAGCCAAAACATCAAATATATGATATAACCAAACCCGACAAGAGTATCACAACCCAATAAAATTCATTGACAGAAGCCATTGAATATTCCATTAAGAAGTAAAAATAAAACAAGCATTTAATAAAAAAATATTTAAAAATACCTGCAGCTATAGCTGCTATCTTCTGCTTTGAGCTTTGGTGAGCTTTGGCTTAGAGACAGCAACAACGATCACTTTTGGAAGGGGCCTCAAAGCTTTTGTTGATCGGTTTCCGGTAATTCAAATTTGTTGATGGGTTCTTATCAACTTGGAGGAGTTTTGGAGAAGGCGCTGCTATGGAAATGAGAAACAAACCAGCAACGCTTGCTGTTGTGTTCTCGGGTTGAAGGAGAAAGAAAGAAGGTGTTGTTTGCTAGTGCTTCAGGCGGTTTGCAGGGAACAGGGGCTATGATGAAGGAGGTGAGAGGTCTGCTTGTTCGATTGGAGGTTGAAATGGAGATCGGGAATTGTTGGGGACTGGAGTTTGAAGGCTGGAATGAAGAGGTGCAGAATAGGTAGTTCAGATAAGATCTCAGGTGAAGATGGGGCTGCAAAGATTTGATTTGGGGGTGCTGCTGAGTTTGGTGATTTTTTTGGGTTGCTTGGGTGTTGCAATGGGGCTACTGCAGCGGGTGGTTGGAGATGGTGGTGTCGGCTGGAGCTGGTTTTGGTGTGCGTGATGGTGGTGTTGCAGATGGTGTGGAGGGATTTGAAAGCAGAGATTAAAGAGTTGGAGGGCGGTTGGTTTTGGACGGTGAAATTGGTGAAGGTGTAATGCAGAGAAGAAACAGGGGAGTTGGATTTTCAGGTGGATTTTAGTTGTTGCTCAGGTGGGGGGTTAAAGGTTGAGGAAGATGGGTGAATAGAGATCGATGGTGGAGTAGAAGGATTGAAGATGAATGGCTGGTTGAATGGAGGGGTTGCAGGTGGATGAAATGGGTACTGGAATGGGTTGTTTCAGGTAATAGAGCAGAGATGAAATGGGTTTGGTTACAATCGAATGGGGATGGATGAGAACAGGGACGGATGTGAGTTGAAGAAGGTGAGTTGCAGGTGGTGTTGTTGGCTGCTGTGAACGGCAGCAACAGAGAGAGGGAAGTGGACAGGGGAGTTGAATCGGATGGAGCTACTGCGGCAATGGCCGCAACAGACGATGGTGGGAGGGGAAACGAAGGTGAAGGTTTTCTGGAGTTGCAGGTTTTTTCAAGTGGGCAGAAGATGAAGAAAAAGAAATGAAGAAAAAGAAGAAGAATAGAAGAAACAAGAGATTATCGGAGAAGATGAACAGTAATCCTCTCTCTAATTTTTCAAAACTTTCTCTTAAAAATAAAACCCTAAGCCGTATTTCGCTGGGTTTTCTTAAGCCCAAAGAAAAGGGTTTTAAGTGGAAAAATGGAGAAAGGTCTAGAAGGGTCCAAGAGGGGTTTTTTGTGTGTACAAGTGGCAAGATTTTTCGCCAAGCGTACACGATAACAATGTGGCACATCTTCAAGGACTTGGCATGTGGCAAGTAATTTTACGAAAATTCCCAAAATGATCCGATGACTGTCCGAACTCGGAATTGGGCGAATTCATAGTCGTTTTGAAGCTCTTGACTCACATAAATTAAATCTGAAATTAGAATTTTATTTTGACAGAAAAAATGCCATTTGGACAAAAAGGCCTATTTGGGGCAAAATGGTCATTTTTGTCTCAGAACTCAATTCTGGTTGATATGGTACTTGTTTGAATGAATTTTTGGCTTGGATTTCAGATTTTGAGTCGAAAATGAATTTCAAATAAGGATTTGAGTAGGTCAGGCCACCAGGGGTATTTTGATCATTTTTAGGAGTTTGTGAGATTTCTAAGGTATTTGAGCGCATGATAGGAGTGAGATTCGGAAGATGATTAGAAGTTGTTGATTCTCAAGCCAAGCCTTCTAGGAGTTGCAAAAACAAAGAAACTGCACATTCGTACAAATTGGGGTGTCTACAGTAGGCGAAACCTTTGAAGTATTCTCAGACCATAAGAGCCTCAAGTATTTATTTTCCCAGAAGGAGTTGAATATGCGTCAGATAAGGTGGATGGAGCTCATGAACGACTACAATTTTTTCCTTCAGTGTCATCTAGGCAAGGCCAATGTAGTAGTGGATGCACTGAGCCGGAAACCTAGAAGTGTCGTAACCCACATGCTAGTTCAAGAATGGAAGCTTTACAAATCACTTGCATATTTTAACTTCGTAGCTCGCAGGACTAATCAAGGTGTGAGACTGTGCAACATACTCGTCAAGCCATCACTTAAGACAAGGATCATCGACCTTCAGTCGAATGAGAAATGGATGCAGAACTTAGTTGCAGATGAGGAGAGAACCAACTGGACTATGGCCGAAGATGGAAGCATCAGATTTAAAGGACGACTTTGCGTACCAAAAGATGAAGATTTGAAGAATGAGATTCTGGCTGAAGCTCACAGATCTCAGTATTCTATTCATCCAGGCAGAACCAAAATGTGCTACAACCTCCGGCATAACTATTGGTGGAGTCGAATGAAGGTAGAAATCGAAGAACTCATATCCAAGTGCGCAGTGTGCAAACAAATGAAAGCGGAGCATCAGAAGCCAGCAGGGATGCTTCAACCTTTACCCATTGGGGAGTGAAAATGGGAGCACATATCTATGGATTTCATTACGGGACTTCCGAATACACGCAACGGCCATGACATGATCTGGGTAATCGTGGATCGCTCAACCAAGTTTGCACACTTTATAGCTTCGAAGACTACGATGAACATTGAAGACTTGGCGAGACTTTACGTGAGAGAGATCATCCGTCTGCATGGAGTACCCGTCACCATAGTGTCAGATCGAGGTTCACAATTCACCTCAAGATTTTGGAGGAGTCTACATAAGGCATTGGGTACACAGCTCAACTTCAGCACCGCTTTTCACCCTCAAACTAACGGCCAGACCGAACGAGTGAATCAAGTACTAGAAGATCTCTTGAAGTCGTGTATTCTAGATTTCAAGGGCAGTTGGGAGGACCATCTAGCACTCATTGAGTTCTTCTAAAACAATAGTTATCAAGCGAACATCGGGATGGCACCATTCAAAGCTCTGTATGGAAGACCTTGCCGATCACCTTTGTGCTGGAATGAAGATAGTGCTCTTGTACCATTGGAACCAGAGTTAGTGGACGAGACAACCGAAAAGATCAAGATAATCAGAGACCGGTTACTTACAGCACAACCTCGGCAGAAGAAGTATGCAGATGTGAGGAGGAGGAAATTAGAGTTCATGGTGGGAGACTGGGTATTCCCAAGGTCTCACCGACTAAGGGGGTATTCAGATTCGGAAAAAGAGGCAAGTCAGCGCCAAGATACATTGGACCTTTCAAAATTTCCAAACGAATTGGAAAAGTAGCTTATAAAGTAATACTACCATCCTCTACGGGCTTAGTGCATGATGTCTTCCACGTTGCTATGTTGAGAAAGTACCATCCAGACCCATCTTCAGTAATCGACTGGCAAACCGTGACCACAAGAGAAAAATGCTACCTACGAAGAGCAACCTGTGGAAATCTTAGATCGGAAGGAGCAAGTATTGCAGAATAAAGTCAATGCTAAGGTGAAAGTATTGTGGAACAATCACAGAAAGTCAGAAGTGACTTGGGAGCTTGAAGACGAGATGCGGGCTAGGTACCCACAACTCTTCACATAAGATTAGTAAATGTCGAGGACGAAATTCTCTTAAGGGGGGATGGCTGTAATAGCCTTAACCAATTAAGACCTAATTAATTATATTTAAAACCTTAATATGAGTTTATCTAACCATTTGATTTATAATCGGAGTTGAACCGACCATATGATCTACTATGATGTGAATTGCTAGAATCTCATGCCTTGCACTATAGACAAACCCTTGTGTTTAATGAAAATTTATTTTTAAATGTGTTAATTTGGGTGATGAGGTGTATGGTAGGGATGAGAGTAGTTATAAATGGAAGGTTTAGATTTAGTAGTTGGAAAGGAAGGGCTAGGATTGGGTAGTTAGGATTGAAGGTTAGAGATGTTGACATGTGTCTTGGAGTGGGTTGAAGGAGGGAGGAAAGAGAGAAAGGGGTCATTTGTCTCTAGAGAAAAGAAGAGAAAACAATTGGAGAGAAAAAAGGGTTGAAAAAGGAAGGATTCAAAGAGGAATTGGTGATTGTGCTTGAAGAGAAAATTATAAGTCATAATTTCAAGAATATAACTAGTTGAATCTTGATTTCTCTATTTTTTACATCTATTTCGATTTTAATTTCACAATGTGAAGTGTTTGTGATGGTTAATGCTTTTTAAAATGGTATAAATACTCTTTTCATGTTCTTGAATGTATGAGACCAAATAAAAAACACACTAGGTTGGAAAAACCCCTCAGTATTGCCCAGTTCGCGACGTTCGGCGGCCAACTTGGCGTGCCGAACGGTCGCCAAACTTGAATTCTGGGCCAAGGGCGAACATTTCGGTGCACCGAAACGTCGCCGAGGTTGAATGTCAACCGCAAAGACCGCCGAAATGATTTTGGTGCGCCGAGAACTACTTTTGTGTGCCGACATGGTTGCTGAAATTGGAAGTCCTAGAATTGTCGCCGAATGTCAGAGTAGTTCGCCGTGGTCGCCGAGATGTGCTTTTGTGCGCCGAAGGGGATACTGAAGAGGTCACCGAAAAAGTAGGTCTTGGAATTGTCGCCAAATCTCAGGTGAGTTCGCTGAGGAGGTCGCCGAAACGGGTTTTAGTGCGCCGAAGTCTACGCCGAAGATTATACCAAACCTATAGATTGGATTAATCTATTTTTAATAGTAGTATTACACCTATGTAGTGTTGAAATGATGAACACCTTGCCCACATATTGTCTGTTGTATGACATTGTGCTGAACTTGTGTGTAACATGGTGACATGGATTGTATGAAATGTTTGTTGGATTGTAGTGTGTTCCATGCTTATGTACAATAAAATGCATGATGAAATCATATGACATACTTAACGCACCCTGTACACTAAGTCATGCATAATGCATAGTAATTAGAAGCACATGGTATGATACTAGCATAATTCTTGTCTTAAACTAGTCGAATTGGATGTAGAGTGATGATGTGAGCGACATAGATAGTTATAAGTGCTTGTTTAGTTCCCAATACACCCTATACAAAAGAATGTATGTTTAGTTAGTGAGCACCATTTCACTTCATTACTTCACTGCACAGCATAGACTCTAGACCCCAATTGGTCAACGAGAATAACCCTGTGTTCCGAGACCTCAAGGTTGGGTCTTGTGACTGGACATGAGTGTGGTGTGAATATCACATCTAGGGAGGGACCGACTAGATTGAGGTGAGGGCGTAGCACACTCAATAGACTTATACTTAGCCCGAGGGCTCTGGCCACAGACAAGAAAATATAGGAAATGACCAATGTAGTTAGGTCAACTAGTCATGTTTTCCTGAGGGATCTGCAGGTGGCTGCAAGTCTCGTTCTATGAACCACTGATCAAAAATAAGTGGGGTGATTGCGCCTTCTAGGTTGAAAGTCCTTAGAACCACGCGATATCCGTATAATAGCCCTATTTCCATGGATCGTATACACGGGGATGCATTCAGGTTGCTGGGACATCCTTAGACGCATTCAGGTTGCTGGGACACCTCGAAATAGAGGCTAGATCAGGAGGAAACTAATTAGATTGACTCTCTATCAGAGCTGCATTTGCACCGCATATAGACTTGTTTGCTAGCTCACGTTGGTGAGGTTCTGTAATTTAGGATGCATTCATGCATAATAAAATAACTTACCTCATGCATTGAATTGTTTGACTTCTCTTATGATTTTCAATTCAAAGAAATGTAAATGTAAAGAACTTTAGGACAGACTTATATATTCCTGAAATTATAGTACTTACAAGCTTATAGCTTATGCTTTTTAGCAATATATTTTTCAGAGTCCGTAATAGAGGACGTTGTTAAGGAAGAACCTATGGAAGAAGGAGGAGGCTTTGAAGAGGAAGACGAGTTTTACTCTTACGAGTGACCCATTGTAATGCTTGTTCAAACTCTAATAGTATTTATTTTGGTCTATTTTGTAGATACCATTGTTGGTATCTAATTGGAAATTTGATTTGAAACATAGAACTGTTTTCTTTTAATTTCCGCTGCACCTTATATAATTAAGTATTTTCATTATGAATTTTTGAATGATGGTTTAAATTGTTAGTGCTACAAACTATTATTCAACTCCACTCTCCTTGCAAGGATGTGAAGGTCATAATCCAGACTCCTCTGAACCCTAAGTGGTCTGATGAGTTTTGGTTGTGACACGTACTAGGTTGCATTACCATCGTAGTTATCGGTAATGCATAATTTCACGCGGCCATGTTCCGAGAGTATGAACCTGATACATCGCATGTGCTAGATTGGAGGAAATTGTAGCTTCGTGAGGATGCGATTTATAAATGAAGGTTGTAAACGATTCGGATCACGTACCTCGATGCACACGAACCCGAATCTGCAGCGGTTGATCTCTATTGAACCGGATAACTTTCCTCGTTGAAATATGTGATTACTAGAACCACATGCATTTAACCCACACTAAATCTACCTAGGGCTTTGTATGGAACCCCAATTGCAACTCCAGATCTCTGTAAGAAGAAGAGATGAAGAGAGGATAAAGTTCTCTAGGGCTATACTCCCAAAAACGTGAATAGTAACTCTTATGGGTAGGGAGAAGGAGTCTTCTATATATAGAAGATTCAACTCAACTCCACCTAGGACTCTATCTCCTAATCTCATTAGGAGAGAGTTATCCACATCCACACTTCTAATCAAGTATGGCGTCCCATTAAGTGGGGACCCCGGGTTGGCCCATCTCTAAAATTCAACAACTGCAATCAACCATAGTGGGCACGAAGTGTGCATCTCTCTCATGTACATCTTATCTTCCTATCATGGATACTAATCATACAAGTCGTTGAGCATGCGACTGAGAAGCACAAAGTAACGGGCGAGTGACACATATCAAGTTCCATAAAACTGAAATGGAGATACCCTCTGAAAAGTCTCGCCTATGCCCAAAATCATTTGGCCACATCAAATTGAGTATTTCTAATCCCTCGTGAGCACAAGCTCAAATCTCTATACTTAACCACAAGATTCATCTTAATGTGCTCATTTAAAATAATTCATATAGACCACATATATATTGGATACATATAGACAAAAGATGTGAAACATCAAATGATAATTTTAAAACATGAGCACATATCTCTATGAATCGTCTCTCTATATATCTGATGCCAAATAGTCTGCCCTAAGCCTCGTGACATTTAGCTTCGACTTAACTGTTGTCCTAGACAAACCCCCGTCAGACTGTATGTGCATGGCCATAGGAAAGTAAGCTAGAGTAGCGATCGTCAGATCTAACCTCATGACATGATCAAAGGTAGTAAGGGCATAAGTTGATCCACTCTAGGATCATCTTGATCTCACACAGAAGGGAAAAAGGGATCCATTCTGTTGCTCTCAAAGGAAAAACGTCGCTCATAGCACAAGTGGTATGTATCACATGCTACGGTGGAGCCCTGGGCCCAGCCAAGGGTATGTCAACCTCCAACACCGTACGGATCTTAGTCTAGTCGC